>VDFB02326204.1:85277-256399 GCA_007258455.2 Sequoia sempervirens | reverse complement strand
AAATCCATACAAATAGGCAGGACTCATTTCTAATCTTTTTTAATTTAAAATAAAATGATGCAATGTTTAGTTGAAGAAATTCATTCAAGGGATGCCAGACACACTTTAGTGTTTAAAACCATGCGTCCTAGTGTCTCACTTCAATTAGCAGAAAAGTTAAGCAGCCCTAATAATCTTGAACAAAGGTACAAGAATATGGCCAAGTTAAAGACCTGTCTCGGCAATGTACTTGCAAAAGGACCATCCAATATGAAAACCCTCAGGTTTTGGGACCATGGTCAAGACAAATCCTTTTGTCTCAATGGAAAAAATAACTGAGCCAAACAACTCTACACACAACTAGAGTTATCTAGAAGACTCCACTGACCTTGTAGCTGAGTCTGTCACCAAGGCAAACTTCCATATTGAAAATCAACCTAGGTTACACCCAAAACAGGACAACTTAAAGTTCAGTAGAAATTATCTTTACACCTTGTCTTGTATCAAGAGCATCCACAAAGTTGCTAGACCCCAAGGTCAGGTTGGATCTGTAGATTAGATTAACAGTGCACAATCCATAATACACAAGGGTGAACTGAAATTTAATTCCCAAGTTTCAGTTGACAACTAAGTTAGCAGTAAACAAGTACAGAGATACATCATAACTTGGTATGTATAAGTGTATTGTTACCAGGATAAGGATAAAGTTTCCTTTGGAGGTTAATATGGCCTGTTTCTCAAACTAAGTTGTCATTAATGATTTTAGGCATTATGATTATATTGACCATACGAGCATTAATTGAATTCTGTTTTCCTTTTTTAGCCGCAATAACTTGGGTCATAACCTCAGATACATATTGACTTTCAAAAAGTTGTGACATTGGATCCAGTTGGCCTATAAAACAACATATCAAGATTAATATTTTATTGTTAGTTATACCATTCAACTACGCTGATTAATAATGCAGCAATGGGTGCTTGGAATGTTTGTCATTGTTCAACTACTAGTATAGATATTTTTAATACATCTATCTAAAAAACGTCGAGAGATATCATTCTTGAATTATTTTATTTACTTAAGAGTTACTTTATTTTGCTTTAAAACTATTTAAGGATTATTTTATCTTATTTTACTTTAAAACTATTTAAGAATTACTTTATTTTATTTATATTGTTAATGTTGACTTTAGTTTTTATTTGAAGAGCTACTTTTATTTACACACTAATTTAATTTTATCTACTCAATTTTTATTTATTTTACTTTACAACTATTTAAGAATTTTTATTTATTTATACATTGTTTACTTTTTTAATTTAATTTAGACTTATTTTTATTTTATTTTACTTTATACTTATTTTGTTTGATTACATTGTTTAGGAAGAACTATTTGTATAACCCCTCCTCTCAAAATATAAAATAAAATATATCCTATTCGGGCCGACTCCCATCCTTGCGCCCAAGACAATGTTCATACATTGCTGGCCAACAATATATGATTTAAATTAAATAACATTTTGCTGGCCGACTTAATCACCAAAGTCAAAAATAAGCTAATCGCCTATATTAAATTGAGAGTGTATATTAAAAGGCAGTGATTAACTAATGTACAGCAGCGATTAAATATATGTATAGAAGACAGCGATTATATTTAAAAGTACAGCAGCAATAAGAAATAACAAAAGGCAGTATTTATATTTGTTTAAAGGACTTTAATTAACTAGTGTTAAAGAAGCATAAATTAATAAGTAAAAGGCAGCGCTTGAATTTATGAAGGCAATGAACTCTATTTAAAAGGATATATGATAGCATTTGAAGATAAATAAAAGTATTTAAAAGGCAATCGGCATAAAGGAATTGTCAACAAAAGGTGATGTCTTTTCAAAGAGTTATCTCTATTCAAAGAGGTGCCTCTTTTCATGGAGACATAAGGATATAAGAAGAAGAACATTTCAAATGAAGGACACCAAGGAATAAAATCGAAAAAGTCTGATATGGAAGAAGATCAGAAAATATAATAAAATCTGCATTCAGAAAAGCAGCAGCTATTGATCACATAAGTGATTGGGTTGCAATGGTTGCATATGCATTTAATATATAATATGACTAATATGCAAAAAGGAGAGATATATTATGTCTAAATTGGTAGATAAGGAAATAGTGAATCTATTTATATTATTATTATAATCAACATCCTTTTCTTTAAGGAATCATGTGTAAGGTTGGCAAGGAAACATGTTAGGGAAGGGCAGTATAAGTTTTCTCAATGTAAGTACGCCAATCCTAAGTTGGATGGGATTGTCTTGGTTGGATGTTCCTTCCACTTGGGGCCAAGGGGGGTATGAGCATGCCCTTGGGCTTGTTTGAGGTGAATAACGTATAGGTTCTCACAACGTAAGTACACCAACCCTAAGATGGATGGACTTGTCTTGGTTGGATGTTCCTACCACTTGGGGCCAAAGGGGATATGAGCATGCCCTTGGGCTTACTTATGATGAATAGTTTCTAGCGCCCTATAATGTGTTTCTCTCCAAACCCTACCATGATTGGTTATGGAAAAGATTCTATGGATTGGATTCAAGTTTAAGTTGTTATGTTAATAGTTCATTTATTCTTAAGTTCAATATTTATTATATAATTTATTACGGAATATTATTTGTAAAACAATTTTTATGTTGTGCAATTGTCACCCAAGGCAAATTCAGGCATACTCCAAGTAGGGGACATTACACTATTTTACTTTTGGATGTAAATTTTAATTTTAATTTTTTAAAAAATAGCATTCATTATTTCAATTATTTTATTTTATTTTTTACTTTGAAAAGTATAGTAAATATTATACATATGTATGTTACTTTTTAAAAGTATAACTTTAGTTATAATATGTTCAAAAAAATATGTGGTTTTGGTTTTTGTTGATGTAGAACACCTATCAATCTTAATAATGCTTTGGCATGTAACTGATTGTCAAATTTAAGTTTAAAGGTAAGAGTTTTTATTAACATATTCATGCCTTTACACTCCACCCCTTCTGACACTGTAGTTACGCCTCTTGGCGTAATTACTGATATATCTTTTGGTTTCATTTTGAATTAGTAATTAATGTCAAACAATAGGATTGATAAGTTAATAACTAGGACTCAATGTGTTCACTAATTTAATTTTATGATGATGTAATGGTTCCTCCATGTTAAAATTGTTGTTTATTTATATTTGGTCATTAAATTTAACTCCTATATATTTTAAAATCCCATTAAAAAGAACTATTGTTGCTATGCTTCTTAAAATCAGGAAAATTGTGAAGAAATGGCCCTATTGATCATGAATGAGCATCTAAAGGGAGGTTCTATATTTTCCTGTACTATTTTTTATGTATATAATAATTTTAAGAGTACAGAGAAAAGAAAGCAGGATTTCAAACACAAATCAGCCACTTTTGCACCAACAGTTTTGTTGACCACAGCTGACAGCCTCTGCCACAAGATCAAACACCTTTTTTCAGAAGCAGCATAAAGCCGCGTAGTTACTTGGAGACATGGGGGTAGTGGAATCGGAAACCCATTCAAATTAAGGCACATGAGTAAACGGAGAAGGATAGAGTCACATAACTGAAATGAAGAAGCATAGGCTATATTATATATAAATGTAGTCATCAGAAATTGTTGATATGGAAATGGGGACATGATCCATGTTCCCATGATGGAGATTCTTGGTAACTTTGTGATAAAGGTGATTATGCATCCATAGCTGATGCTATGATAATCAGTTCTTATTACTTAAATGTTTGCTTACCATCTTAATGCTGGTGACATTACAGCCAAGTAATCAATTTTATAGGACAGTTTCAGAGAATAGCTCATTCTGAAAGACTCTCATAAAAACACAAGATTCATGAAAGTAGAAAGCTATTCCTCAACTCCATGCCTTCCCTGCCTAAATGCAAAAGTGCACATGAATTCCCTGGACAAATATTAATAGCATCCTGGAAAACAATAACTCCATCTGATACAATTGCTATTGCCCAAAATTGAATAAAAGCACTTGACATTAAACAATCGGCTCAATTTTCAAATAAAAGCTGACATATGGAACCATGGAACGCTATATGCTCCATGCATGATAAAGGTCAGAATGGGCAACCTTGAAACATTGCATAAACACTTCTCCAAGTTTGATCACAAGATTATCTCAACAGGGAGGTCTGAAAATTTTAAGGAAAATCCAAAGTTAAACAGTCTAATCAGAGCAGAGGCATGCGAACCTAATCCGAGACCGAAGAGTCTGTAATCACATTTCCATTGTAAATGACATAAATTATAGGTTTTAACTTTTATTCAATCATCACTCTCCTACATTGTTATAATCATTAACTGTGGGAAGCGATAAACACTGCATTTGAAAGGATATAGAAGGAAATCTTGTATAAAAACCAATTTCAAAAATCAATATCAGTTGAAATAGTTTTCAAAATCTTTTAATACTAGGTTATCCATACAGAACATCCCTAACAAAGCATAATTAGACTTGCTGCAGCATAGAGTCATTAAGGATGAAAATAGTGCCAATACCTTTACGGTTGAAGCAACTACATGTGCTGCAATCTTTGTTGTACACAGACCTAAAATCAACTTGTTATAGCCATGTTCTACAGCAATCTGCAGGAAATCTCAAAATTAAATCAGATTGACCTTGATGGAACACCTTAATGCAAGTTCTCATCTCCTGAGCATGTAATACTTGCAAAAGAATGAAAACTTATGGGCTTTCTAAGAGCACCTTTTGTAAGACTTGCAATCGAATGTAACCCAGCAAATCTTCCTTTCCAGTTGTGTCTTGCACGCTTTCTAACAAATCTGACAGTTTTTGTTTGCCATCTGAATCATCTGTGGACCAAATGCTTTTGATGGGGACAATATGCAGATCCTCTTGTTGATGTACTTTATCAGAAACAATGGACTTGATCCCTTCGATCACCTGACATGCTTCACAAGAAGTGAGTTGCAATGCTGCACTCTCATCCACAAAAGCCACTCCAAATTGAAATATACGAAGAATATTGTCTTTGCTTGCATCTGAATCTCTTTGTGCTTTAGATTGAATTTCTCGTATGAACTCCAAAGCAACCCTGCAAAAAGCATGTGTTGAAGTTAAGGGTGAGTAAAATTGCAAAGGAAAGAACAATTCAGACGTTTCAGAGTATTCCCTCAGGGTGAATGTAAGAAAACCAGTACTGTAGAGATCAGACATGGATGATAGATGTGAATAGGACTCATGGAACTGATTGGAAGCTATGGAACCCATGTCACTAAACAAACCAGTACCTGTTTCCTTACAGAGACATCATTTGCAATTTCAGCTATGGCTATGAAATTATGTTGTTGACTTCACCGATTGTGAAATTATTTTGTATGTAAGTTGGTTCTCTCACTGTATGTGCTCATTTATTTCAATGACTCAGGTGCTTGGACAACAGGGATGATGTCAACTTCTTGAACATGGAGAAATTTCAATGCTTATGTACAATGAAAGAATGGATATGATAAAAGTGGGGAAACTTCATGCTTATCCATGCTTGAGCCAGAGTAGTACTGCGATGGATGACCTCCCAAGAAGTCCCAGTACCCCACCAATGTGTACATCATTTATACACAACAAGAATCCAATGGACCTTTCATGCTCATGAGAAATGAGTTATTATGAATCACTTCTCATGAAATGTAGGATCGTGAAGATTGACTTCAAATTAACACAACTGATCCCAATGAAATGATATTACATAATGATGCACTGTGGAAACAAAATATGTATAAAAATGAAAAAGTTAACAAGCTCCACTATGAATGGTTCATAATGCATGATACTTGCCTAAAGTTTTACAGATGGGGTATCCAACTAGGCAGGCCTGCTTGTGCACACTTGAGACTGAGTAGTACTAGGGATGGATGACCTCCTTGGAAGTCCTGGTGATTCACCCTAGTGAGTATCACCTGGATGCAATGAGTGCCAAGTGTGACATTCATACTCATGAGAGATAGGTCATGAAGATTGACTCAGCATTAATGCAGTTGGCTAAAGTCACCTCCTACATTTTGTCAGGAAGCCCCCATCTCTGAGGGTAAGTTCCACACAATTGTTCCTATATTTTCAACTGTGCTAACTAGAGTATTGTCACAAAATTTGAAAATTTGGTTCTCACAGCAATGCAAGAATTTTGATAGTACTGCGACCCAGAGTCTCATTCCCCAAGATCTCTGTGATACTAAACAATAGATCGTAAATCATGTCGGAATGTGTGCACATAATAATTTTTTTTATTAAAGATTATTATCAATTATAATCATATATAATTGAACTCCATTGTCTTTTCAATTTGCTAGAAAGATGTAGCATCGATTTGATGCTATGTTTCTCATACGGAATCTATTCCATTTCTGGACATATGCACAACTGGACCTTCAATACCAATGCTACGGTCTCAAGAATGTGCTTGAGCTTCTTTAAGAATATTTGCAATCTGCTGGATAACTCTTGCATTTTGTATACATTCTTGAGGTCAACATATAGCTGGTCATGGCCCCTCTTTCATACCTTCAATTGCAAATTCTTACAGTCAATCAACTATGCATGTCAAAAGACTTCTATTTCAGAAATTGCGAATTTCTCATGTGGTACCACCATTTGCGAGTGGGGATGCATTCAATTACCAAACAACAAACTGTCTTTAAATAAACATGATGTCACTGACATGCCCAAATTCCTAATTTTGAACCATTTATGAAATCTGCCTAAAAACATGCAATCATACTTTAAATTAGTTTATTCCATTATTTTATCTATTTTCATGTTCTCCTTTTGATTCTGAAGATTTTTCTTCATTTTAATGTTTATCCCCCATGAGCATATTATGCTTTGGCAGGGTGCTGATTTTATTCTTTTGCCACTATGGTGCTTTGTTTAGCAATATCTTAGCTCCACCTTTGAACCATAGTTACCTCACAAGATCTGAGTGCACGTTTCAATCTTGTTTATTCATAACTTGCAAATCTAATCCCTTTCTATTTCTTTCATGAGTCCACAAGATCAAGACATCTGTCTTAAGCTCAACACCTTGAGCCCTCACATGTTTCATTATTGTTTGACATTGAAGATAAGTCCCTGGGATGGCAAGTGCACAAGATAGCAATAAGGGTCAACCTTTCGTCCACATGTTTGTTTCTCCTTTCCTTTCTTCACCCGCCCTTCCCTAGCCTACAAGTGAAATTAATCAATAAATGAGAGGTGGACATATGTCCTCATTACAAACTTTCCCTTCATGTCTAGTGCTTAAAAATTTTCTTTGCATAGTGCTTAATCATTTTCCCTGAACTGCACAAGAAATTGACTAGTGTCATAATTGCACACTCTGGCAGCTGATGCTAAGTGCATCTAGGTATTCTCCTTAAGTGCAAGGCCCACAATATGCACACAAAGTGTCCAAATCTTGTGCCTCTTCTTATCAGAGGATTGTGCACAGGTTACCCCTTTATGTAGACAAAGCTATTTCAAACATTGTAAATCTCTATATAAATGGTACAAACTGAATGTAAACTAAAACAAAATTCATCATCATCTGCATTAAATGTTTTCACATAGAAGGTCTCTACTCCACTTAAGCACGTTGTAATGGCTCTTTTCAATGCAGATCTTGATAATCCCAAAAGACACATTCTATCTTACAGCTTACTTCATTAATGTGGGTTGTTGCAAGTGATAATGGATTGAGGCATCCAAATTGTTTTGTGTTATTATCAGCAGAATTCATCTTCATCTTTTGTTAATAGTGCTCAAAGTAATTGTCTTTTTCCCTCAAAGCTCAACAAGTGAATATAATGCTTTCAAGATTGCATTGTGGCTCTAACTCCATAGGCTTAAAAATAAAAGAGTTAAGAATTGAGACAGGCATAACAAAAGGAGCAGACACAAAGGAAGAGCATCACATAAGTGATGCAGGAAGCCTCTTTAGAGCTCTATACCCTTAATAACATCATGATCACAGCTAACACATGTAAGTGCAAAAATCATTTTGGTCTCCTTTCATTTTAAGAATGTAACCCTTATTGAAACCGATCCAGAGGAATTAGGTCCACCCAAGCAACAGATGTGAAAATAAGTGCATCATATTTTCATAGGACCAAACGTGAAGTATTTATTCCCTTTCCCAAAGAATTCAAAATATTTGCTTGAAAATGGCACCATGCAGGATATGTGAATTTTTTCTCATCGAGGGAATTAGCAGTAGATTTCTCATGGGACTATCTTCATGCAATTTACAAGTTTCAAGATCCTGAGATATATGTCACACAGCTTTTGGGTAAACCATTGGTTTGTTGACAATGACCTAAAAAATGTCCTCGGAGATTGTGTTGATGTACCAGACATTTTTAAAGTTGTTTAACAACCAAAGAGGTATAGGTTCTTTCAATATGATGTGAAGAATCTTATGGTTTTGATGTGTCAAAATACTGGCGCCAAGGACACGGTGCATATCAACTTAAAATAGGTTCCCTTGTTGCATGAGATCTGGGAAAATTGCAATGTATTCAATTGGCTACAAATGATCTCCTTTCATTGAGAAGTAGATTCACAAGAAAAAGAATGGTGTATCTAGGTTTTACATGGTTACATATATTCTGGATGCCCTTTCTGGAACCCTAAAATTCAGCAAGGCATCAGGAAGGCCTGGATAACCTGAACTCGGTGACCCTCTCCACTGACATTATTCCCTCTTTTACAAGTATCAATAATACACATTTTACCAGAAAATTTATGACTAACTTTTAGCAAAAATTCATCAAGTTTCCAATGATGAGAAGTGTCCAAGGATTTCTCTAGAAATGAGAGCAGGATTAGTGAAGTTGGGAGACTAATTCTTCTTCCCAGACTGCATCATTATCAGGTTAGATAGGGCATTAGAACCTCCTCATAAAATGCCTGCATATGCACCAATCAAACTGCTTGTAAAAGAGGGTGCACATCAAGTAGCGGTAGAGGTTACTAGCTCTCTCCTGGCAGTACATTGCACTGCATGACATACTTTTCCATTAATAATAGGAAATCAAGTGATTTAGAATTTTATTCATGCTCAGAAGTCCTGTAAGGAGATAGGAAGAAATGAATTTCTCGATATGCCAAGGAGAAAGAAGTGGCTGAGCATTTGGTCTCTCAAATGTTGAAGATTAACATGTTGCATAGACACTCCTTCCTTCTTCAAGAATAACATCCTATGAATCATAGTTTGCAGACTCGGACTCGCCGCGGACTCGGCAGCCCAAAATATGACTCGGACTCGGGGACTCGGCACGGACTCGGCAAAAAAAAAAACTGTAGTTTTACAAAAAAAGAAGAACAAATTAATGCATTTAGAGAACATAAGAGCCTAATTTGATTATCAAACACTCATAATTCAAAGATTACACATGTCATATGATCATCAAACACTCAATAATTGAAATTCAATCATTCATAGTCATCAAATACTCATAGTTTCAATGTATAACAACATCATAAGTTTATAAATGTTTACATATAATCATGTTAAAAAGAAGAAAACATTAATAACCACATGTAGTCTACATCTTCCTCTTTCCCCTCCCAATGGTAGCCAATTTTGAAGGCCTAGAACTAGAAGGTGCCCGTGCTATAGTATCCAAATGAGGACTAGGAGATCGAGAAGGGGAAACATGATATTCAAATGTGTCTTCGTCGTCCTCCATGGCATCCAATCTTGCTGCTTCTTCTTCTTCTGCTGCTGCTCTCTCTAATTCAGCAAGATCCTCATCAGTAAGTAAGACATCAGCCTCATCATTTTGTTCATTAATAGTCCATTCACCATATGGATCAATGTCATCCAAGTCGATGGACTCGTGTGAAACACCCTCCACCTTTCTAGTTCGAAGGCGAAGGTTGTACCGAACAAAAACTAAATCATTTAAGCGCTGCTGAGTCAACCTGTTTCTCTTCTTTGTGTGAATGTTCTCAAATAGACTCCAATTGCGTTCACACCCAGAAGCACTGCATGGCTGCGACAAGACACGTATGGCTAGCTTTTGAAGATTTGGTGTGCTAGCACCATAGTTTTCCCACCATAGATCTACAAAAACATGTTTAAAAAATATAAATATTAAGAAATAAGAATAAAGTAAAAAATCTATATGTAAGAATCAAGTTTCTAATTTCATTTTTTACCTGGTTGTTGTTTTCCTCTTCTTTCAATTGCTTGTTGGGAGGAAAAGAGTCTCCCCTCTGCACCCTTGTAAACCTTGAATAGATAAAAGAAAAAGTAAATCAAATATAGAAAATTCATAGATAGTCAAGGCTCAACATTGCAATTTCATAAATAAGATATAACAAATCTCACCTCCAACTCATCAAGCACCTTATCTCTCAGCTCATGATCAGGCACCATCCTATCAATGCATGTGACAAGACCATCCATGACCTCCTCATCCGCCTTAAATGTTTCTGAGAAGTAGAACTTCGGATTCAAGAAGTAGGCAAAGGCATGAATCGGCTGGTGGAGTTGGTGTGTCCATCTTCGATCAATGATGCGCCATATGATTTCATATTTCCTTTTGTTGCCACCATAGTAATGTGATATGGCCTCTTTGGCCCTATCCATGGCCTCATAGATGAAACCCATTGGCATGCCATCTCCATCCACCATACGAAGAACCCTCACCAAAGGTTCTGTCACCTAAAAAAATGAAAACAAATGTTAAATTATAACAAAATTAACCCCTCAAAAAATAAAAACAGCAAATAGATTATCATGTATAATTTTTTTTTGTGTGATTGCTACTTACCCCCATCAACTCCTCTCCATTTTTGATGAATGTCTCATCAAAAACTATGGCAATAATCCTCTCCCCTTCAGGTTTCTTGTAAAATGAGGACCCCTTCCAAGCATCGGACACGAACATTTGCTTGAGATGACCAATGGCACCAAGAATGCTTTGCAATGTGAGGAAGTGGCTAGCGAATCGTGTCACTCCAGGTCGCACAAGGTCCTTGCCATTTGTGAATTTCCTCATCAAAGAAAGCACCCAAGTATGGTTGTAGATAAATTTTGTAACATTTTTTGCATCTTCAACCACTTTTTTGACCCATGAAATCTTCCCAATGTCCTCTAGCAATAGGTCCAAGCAATGTGCAGCACATGGAGACCATACAATTGTGGGATGCCTCTCCATAAGTAGTCTACCTGCAGCTACATAAGCAGCTGCGTTGTCCGTGATGATTTGGACAACATTATCAACTCCAACCTCTTGGACCACCTCATCTAATAGATTGCATAAAGTCTCAGCATTTTTGATTTCATGGGAGGCATCCATTGATTTTAGGAACACCAATCCACCATTAGAGGACACTAAAAAGTTAAGAAGAGTTCTATTTCGTCCATCTGTCCACCCATCAGATAAAATGCTGCAACCTTTTCTTCTCCAAAATTTCTTTTGCTCATCAACCACAAGCCATGTATTCTTTACGGCTTCCTCTAGCAATGGCCCACTCAAATCTCTAGATGATGGGGTCTTAAACCCCTTTCCTGCAACTGTAAGGGCGTTCACCAAACCTTCCCAATATGGGCTGTTTGCAACATTGAAAGGTAGATTATTGTAGTACCAAAAGTTTGCAGCAGCCATCCTAGCTTCATGATGCTTTTCCTTATTCCAACGGTACCTTCAAGTGAAGGTTGTGCTCCTGGAACATTACGTGGAATAAAATAATTTGGTCCTGATGAAGGACCCTGGTCAGCACTAGCAGTAGAAAAGGAACCATCAGGACTCTCACCAAAAGATGAATGTGGAGCACGAAAGCTTGGACTTGCAACACCACGGGATTGGGATCCACTCATCGCAGCTGCTAGGGCATCCTTTGTTTTTTGTCTTTCATCTTTTTTCATCTCATAGTCAGCAAGAAGGGCCTTCATCTCTCTAATAATCTCAGGAGTAGCTTTCTTGCATCCCTCTACATTTTGCCCAGGTATTCTAGCAAGGTGGTATTTTAATCTGTTTATTCCTCCTGTCATCCATTTATCACATTCAGTACATGTCACTTCACCTTTTTTATCTCCTGGAATTCCATACTTCCATGCAGGGTCTCTTTTATTTCCCCTTGGATTTGAAGATGACATTGTTGGAAGTTCAACATGGAAAACAAAAAAAAAATCAGTTAGGGTTTGCTAAAAAATCAGCAAATGAATATGATTCAAAGTTTCAAACAATTGCAAAAAAAAAAGAATGCAAAACCAAGCTAGAAATTGTAGGAATTAGGGTAATAAAGAAAATAGAAAAAAAATTGGCAGCATTTCCCCTTGTTTCTCTTGAATTTTTTGATTTTGAATGAAAGAAAATTAAAAAAAAGAAGTGTTAGATCACTTACCTGACTCTATTTTGATCCTTTTAGCTCGTTCTCTTGGCTTCAATCAGCTCCAAATCAATTTGCAGACCTGTATTGGCAACCTAGACTGTGAAAATGAAACAAAAAATCAAAAAAAAGAAGGCGTTTTTATGTTCTATGCTGTCCCAGCCGCGCAGGAGAGTCCTGGCTCGGGACTCGGGAGTCCGAGCTCAGGACTTGGAAGAGTCTTGAGCTCGGACTCGGGAGTCCCGAGCCAAGACTCTCCTGCACTCGACTCCCGAGTCCGTGGCGAGTCGACTCGGGAGGCTCAAGGACTCGCGAGTCCGCGGCGAGTCCGCAGAGTCCTGAAGAGTCTGCAATCTATGCTATGAATGATGAGTCTGCAAAGGATGCAAAGAGAAAGCTAGGCCAGAGCGAAAGCTGTTGCAACAAGCAAGCCTACAGATATTGATATAATAGGTCGTACAACTCCTGAGTTTGAATCATGTTCATCACAAACAACACAAATAACTGCCATAGGAGCAAACATCCATGCAACTAATGTAAAATTCTTTTCAAGAAAGAAAGCCTAATATTGTCCCTTTCTACACAGTCCTGTTTCTCCTAGTTCCTCTGCATTTTCTTACCATGCCTCACATACTACCACTTTACATATCATTTTCCAAAGCCCATCTACATTGCCTCTCAAGTTATCCTTGATAGCAATTTCATTAAGTGTAACCAGGGAACCATGAGTATACCCCTAATATTTAATAATCCTGTGAACTCTACAGTTTCATACTCACTTTTGGGATTGGGAAGTTCAACCATGTCAATAAATTTTTAGCTTTGTGACACCCTCATCTTCAATAAGAGCCCAATATACTTTGGGAACTAGTTCATTATAGGTTGTTTACTATCGACACCAAACATATACAAATACATGAAATATATGGGGGATTTCACATATTAGAATATATGTGTATCAGGATGGGTTCAAACGTGCACTTTATTATATAAATCGTAAGTTGACATGAATACTAATACATGTGGACTAGAATTTATGTCACTACAAGGCAAAAGAAACGTTATAATATGAGGTGATATGTAATGTCCCTTCTCAAGCGAATAAGGAAAATTTAAGAAGAATAATATTTTATTAATTTTGGATTTTGGCGGAGGCAAAAAAATATTTAATTTGGACTTTTGGCGCCCAAAATATTTTAACATATATATTTATTTTGGTGAGCTTTTGGAGAAATAAGGAGGGAAGTGAATAAAAAATAAAATAAAATAAAACTGGAAGTTGGCGCCCAAGAAAGAGATTTAAAAATAAATTAAAATAATTCTAATTTGCAAGTTTTGGCATCTAGAGCTGGGTCGGCCAGATTGGGAGGTATACGGAGATTGATATATGCTAGATCATTTGGAGACATTTGGATCATCATCAAATCATTCTCTGCTATTTTGATATGTTTTTGGCAAATTCTCTAAGGACGAAAAACCCTTAGGAATTGAGGAGAAGTTGGACAAAACCCTAGCTTCTTCAATGGAGAACTTCATGATAGAGGTTCACTTGGGCTTCAATGGTGATTCTTGCTAGGATCACATTCAGTTTTGCATCAGCATTTAGGCATCTAGTTGAAGGAGCAAATTGTGCAAGTTGGAGATTATTCTTTAGTTGTATAGGGTTGCAAAACCCTATCAGCAGTCCAGCAGGCCAGCGCACCCCTTGTTAGGTTTTTAGAGTTGCTGCTTCATCATATAGTTGCATGTTTGTGGCTGGGGCAATTTTGCCCAGCTAGGGTTAGAATAGGAAGCTATTTACATTGCATCATTGGGGTTTCTTCATGTTGTTGGGCATGTTTGAAGACCGTTTCATTTTGTAATTGCATCCAAGTTGTAGCAGTAAACTGGGAGATTAAATATCAGAAATTCTGGTTCATATTGGTGGATATTTGACAGATTATGTTGATGGTTTCATGTTGTTATGATCTGCTATAAATTTTGCTATTGTTTGGATGAAAATATACTGCTGTTCATGCATAAATAAACTCAGAAAATTGCATCAGCAAATTAGGGTTTTAAGCAGAAATTTAAAAAATCAGAAATTAGGGCATCATTTTATGTCATAAAATTAGAAAAATTGCACACATATTGGTTGGGATATTTCAGTGGTATCAGAGCTTGGATCCTGCCAGCCTGAGGGTCTTTTATGCAATCACTTTTTCAGTTTCACTACCATAGAAGAACAAGACAGTAAGAAGAAATGGGTGAAGATAGTTCAAGGCAGAATGATCAACCTTGGGAGACTTCTGGCATGCTTTTGCCCAGCAGCAAACTCAGATGTTGCAAGCTTTTCAAGATCGATTAGTGGATACACTTGGAGATTTGAGGGTTGATCAGCAAACCCCGAGAGCAAACAGCAGTGCTAACAACAACAACATGGGTAGAGCAGCTACCTGCACTAGAAGAGCCACTACTACAGTATCAGATAGGCCATTTCAGCCTACTTTTGTGGAGACTCCACCCTAGGAAGAAGAAGACACTCATGTTAAGGATGACATAATGTTTGCTTATGATGAGTATATGGAGCTGCCAGAGGCGGTTAGAGCTGTCATCAACCTACACCAATACATGGACCAGCAAAGGAATAAGAAGAGAAGCAAGCAAGGAAGGCGTCCTCAAAAGCAATACAATGAATACAAAGAAGCATTGAATAAAGTTCCTCTCCCACACTTTGATGGCAAGACAAGTGCTAGAGCATGGATTCATAAGCTCGATATGTTTTTGAACCTCGAACCTATGTCAGAGGAGGATGCGATTCAATTTGCAACTATGCATCTTGAAGGAGTGGCTTATGATTGGTGGCATCATGGGCTTGTGACTCAAAACCACAATATGACCCATTCTTATGAGGAGTTCACTAACAAGCTCATTGCGAGGATTGATAGGAAGGATGTGGAAGTCTACTACAGAGATTTGGCATAGTTGAGACAAGTGGGGTGCATGGACTCATACATTAATGAGTACCAACAGATTGTTGTTATGGTACCTGATATGACGGAGAAAGGGTGACAATGCTATTTGTGGAAGGGTTGCATGATAAGTTGAAGGGTTTAGTGAAGGTGCATAGACCTAATACTCTTGATGATGCTATAAAGCTTGCTCTTGATCTTGATGCTACTCCACCACTTCAGCCACCAAAGAAAGATTTTAGAGAGGATAGATCAATTCAGAGAAGTGTTAACCAGCTTAAGTCCATACCCCCTAGGATGGACAACGAGCCAAGGAATGAAGTGAGAAGGAAAAAGATTTGCTTCTCTTGCAAATAACCATGGGAGCCAAGTCATAGATGCCTTGGAAAAGGCAAACTACATCTCATAGAAGTCACTTCTGATGTGGAGAATGATGCAGTTGAAGACACTAGTTCAGATAGCGATGAGGATCATGCACCACAGTTGGAGCTTGATACTAAGGCACAAGGTACTATTGCTTTTCTTTCAGTTGTCCCTAAGTATCATCCCTTTTACTTGAGAGGGGGCAACGGATCTCATGCTTAGTAGATAGTGGTGCAACACACAATTTCATTGATGAAGGTTTTGTGGCTAAAAAAGGGTTGCAAGTCGAAGAATTTTCAGGATTCAATGTCATGTTGGCAGATGGGTTCAAGATGAATTGCACCAAGAAAATACCCCAATTGGGCATTCAATTGGATGACTATTCAATGGTTGATGAATTCTATGTGGTCAGCATTGGTGGAACCAAGATTGTGTTAAGAGTCCAATGGCTACAATCACTTGGTCAATATGTTCAAGACTTCCAAAGGATGGAGTTAGAGTTCACATCAAAGGGAAAGCAAACAGTGCTAAAAGCTATCAAAAGGGATCTACCCAAGGACATAATAGCCAAGAGAATGGAGGTTCCGGACAGCCTTATCATAACTAGAAGGGGACGCAACTTTCAGCTAGTTACACCTCTTGGATCATCACTTGGCGATGGACAACTAGCAAAGGATGAAGATTTGATTGAATCCCTTGAAGATGCTGCAGATAGGTATGATGTAAATTCTGATTTTCTGCTTCATTGCAGCAGTCATATTTCTATGCATAACCATGAGATAGCAGCCATGTTACATGAAGGGAATGGTGTTGAGAGATTCACCAAGGTCAGCACTCAAGATGTGAGTATCAAAAATGAGGAATGTATGGTGGATCCAAGCCACAAAGGTTCTGATTTTGCATATCATACTATAAAGGATGTGGAAAAGACACAAAATATGTGTAATGAGTGGTTGCAAAAAGCTAGGAGAGCAAAGAGGTTAGCTACCCAAGCAAAACAGCACTTGCAAGAGGTCAAGGAACATTGCAACCAGCTAGATCAAGCAAAGAGGCAAAGGGAGTCACATGTAACATGCCCATTGTTCTACACAATAACTTTCCTAAGTTTTAACCTCAAGTAAATAGTTTAAGCATCTAACCATTATGAGCAATAAAAATTTTCTTTCAAACTATAAAGATAGCGTGCACATTTGAAATAATATCTTTCCAAACTTTTCCATTGCATTAAATCAAAGTATTACAACTTTCCAAAGTAATGATTTCAAAGCACATGATAACATGATATCATTTCTCTAATTACAATATTTCCATCATAATGGATACAAATTACATAAACAAGGCTCCATTGAGCTTACCGGCAAAAGAAATACGAATAGTCCTGGAAATCCTCCATGCAAATCTTGGTCGCCTGCTGATGAGGAGAAGCATCACTCAAGCGCTTTTCTGCCAACCTTGGACTAACTGCGGTCCCCCGCACAACTATCAAACTGATAGATGTCCCTACCCTTCGACGAAGAGATTTGTTTGGTAACCTCATAATAAATATTGACCTATTATAAGCTTGGTGTTGTGTCCCACATATCTAGATCTGTCACATAGTGGCTACAACCTACAAATATGACATACCTCATCCTAGTATGTAAACCTGGATCACAGTGACTGACAGTGTAAACAGTGACAACTTACACTACTTTGGACAAAGTATTCATCACCAAGTACTTCGAGTGGACGTCATATAATTCACTCACCTTCCTAGCTCGATTTATAATGACCATTCATAATCTATGCATAGGCTATCCCCTTCATTGGATTATCCTAACCCCAAGAATAACTTATTACCTCTACGTTTAACTAAGTCATCTACTAAGTAATTCACAGTAACTTTAAGACTCAACTAGTTTAAACATTAACTATGATAGCTATATCCCCAATAAAGTATTTATTCCCACTAAATCCACCCATTCCTTAATATGGAATATGTACGAACACTTCAAGCAACATATATCTTTTCACTAAGTATAACAAGCAACCTTTCCTTTCTACTTAAGAATATAGCAATCTTTTCCTATATAGGATGATATAAACCTCTAAATAAAACAATCAATAACACACATTCTTTTCAACACATAAAAAAATAAAAGAGAAGAAATCAGCATGCCTATTTATGGAATGCTCCAAAAGATTGAACCGGATTCCTATCTCAGCCTCCCCTCAAACCAGTATCTAAATTCCCCAAATAATCCTTCTTACTTTCCTCCAAAATCTCCCTCTCAAATATCTCTCACAACTCTCAGCGTCACTCAACTCATAAATGCAAATTACAAGTACTCAGAAAAACACAACTTGAGTGCAAAAAAATGTGCATAACTAATGAGGTTGAGAGCACCTCTATTTATACACTGAGATTAGTAACAAAAGACTAGAAACAAGGCATTATGATTGACACTTCTCAACTTAAGAGATTTGACTCAGCAATGAAAAGAAAAGGTGGCATCTAAGTTCGTTGCATAGTAAACACATATGCAGCAAAGATGAATGAGTGGATGCCAATTTAGACAGCAAGAATGATGATCAGAAATGCAAGGTATATGCCTCCCTATGGTCGACTTACTTGGCGCAGCTGTGTGCTTGACCATTTCTACATATTCAAAATGCTTCAGAAACAGGAAATTCATATTGAAAGGTAGACATCTAATCAATTCATGCCTTTATCGGTTGGCACCACATGATATCATCCGCGCCATATTTCATGGCTGCTATTGGTATATTAAGCTTGGTCGACACTTCTTATGTGCATGAATATTTACTATTGTTTGCATTGACAAAGTCTATGCCGCCAAGATTACACATAAGGAATAATAGTAACTTAAGCGCTTATTGGTATAGCGCTGTGCATTTAATATTACAGCACTTTAAGCATCATTTGATAATATACATACGCGTTGTTTATAGCGCTAACCCTTTATTGACCATGTTGTGCGCTTTGCATAGCATAGACTATACTTTAAATGCTATGCGCTGGTTAAGTAATTCAGTGTTATCATTATTAAACATACATAATGCTTATATATATGTATATGTATATATATTTATATTTATTTATATATATATTTCTCAATTCACAAGTTTATATAACACAATATTCAATAATCGAATACACATTCACATATTAATGTAAGCGTGTGTATATACGCATACACACACACACACACACACACACACATATATTAACATACTAGTACGGGCGTATCCATTTCGTCAATATATACTAGTAGGTTAATATATGTATACATGTATATTCTTATATACTATATATATACAACATATATAACACACCTTATATTTAAACACATATAGTCATATCGACCGACATATATACATGGTATGTATATATAAATGTATGTTTATGTCACCTTGTCCGTATGACATTCCCATGCATATGGGTAACCCGTACATGAGCACACGTAGATATGTCTGTAGTAATGGAAAAAGTAGCCTTTTTCCTTTGGTTTGATAATTGACATTAAAACTGAATTAATGGTGTCTTGGAATAGTGTTGTAATGTGTTGTACACATTCACATCATTCTAGGACCTTTATTTGATTAAAAATGCTTTAATTGATCCTTTGCAAAGGTGTTATAAAGTGTTGTAACGCACTTTCACACTTCTCTAGGATTTATTTACTTAATTAAGCTTAATGGGCCCCTTCTTAATAAAGTATATTTAAATTTGTACCTTATTTAGGTGTTGTAAAGTGTTATAAAGCACTTTCACATTTATCTAGGGTGGTCTTAATTAATTGTGGTTAATTGGAGTTAATTAACCCCCTTGAATTCAAATTTAAACCTTATTTTTGACACCTCCCGAAGATCTATCCCGACACCCATAATTTAAATAATAAAATATTTAATTGGGAAAATTTAGTGTTGAGATGATGGATTGCACAGCCCCTGAAGCTCTAGAATCTTCAATGCAGGACTTTAGCCATGAAAGATAATCAACCACAAAGAGAAGTGTTGCAACAATGGAATGTTGATTAAAGATTCTATTGATATGATGAAAAAGATATTGATATGATATGATATATTACAAATGAACAAGATGCCTGATTATATAGGCAAGAGGTAAACCCTAATATGCATGAGATGTTGCCAAGTGTTATAATCTAACATGTGACAACATGTGAACCCTATGGTGATGATCATTAAATGATGAGATAAGTTCTAGAAGGAATCTTATCCCACAAACTAGGAAGGGAATATTATCCCATTTATTAAATGATTGCAACCTAGGACTAAATGATTAAATGCAAGACCTAAGTTAACTTATGCTAGTGTAATAATTTAATTAATTACACCAACACCCCATAAGTTCAACTTAGGGAGGAAGATGCAATGATTATGCAAGATGATGATGGGTCCCAGCTACGAGGCCATGTTAGGTACCCATGTACATGAAGATGCAGAAGATCTCCCACAACCGGAGAAAAGGGGAAAACCCAGTAGGAACAAAACCCCTCTCCAAAAAAGGAGATGAAAAAGAAAAAATGTGAGAATGGGAAGGATGGAGGACTCCCAAATACCCCCCAAGTACACCATCCATCACATGGATACAACAGAGAGACTATATAGCCCCCCCAAAAGATAAGATCACCTGCAAGAAAGGTAAGTGTCTGAAGACAAAACAAGATCCAATGCCGACAAACAACTTGTCTCCCTTTCGGAAGAAACAAAACCAAATGCAAGTGCAAAGATGCTTCCCATTCCGGATAGGAATTGAAGGAAAGAAGAATGAACATGGATGATGATGTCTCTGAACTCTACTCAAATGTCTCCTTGCCTGAAGATGAAGATGCCACAATCAATGAAGAGAGTGACAAACCAGGTCGATGCAGAAACTGATGCTGAACAATATCCAAAGACGAAGATAGGATGAATATGATGGATGTGATGGAGACTTGATAGCCCCCCCCGAATGAAGTGTCCTCAAAACCACTGAAGGAAGTCTAAAGCAACAAAGGTGTCCAAACCACAAATCTCCTGCTAGGAAGAAGCAAATCCAATGGTGGATGCTGAAGAAACCTCCAGTCCTGAATGGAATGACAGGGAAGAAGTCTCGGATATGAAATCTCTGAAGAGAAGCCAAGCGCCTCCAAGATGGTCTCTGGATTCCCAATCAAGGTTGAGACAAAGGAATGAGGAGATTCAAAACAACTCTCCAAAGCCAAATCTGAATAGAGGAGTGATATCCCCTCAAGAATGTCCTCCAAATTTGTAGAAGGAGCCAAGTCAGTGATACCTGAAACGAAGCCATCATGTGATGTCAAGTTTGAAAAACTAAATGTGTCATGATGGATAGAGATGGTGGTGGAAGCCTTAATCAATGATTCTGGACAAGGAATCATTGAATGTGAAGGGATACCAACTGTCTCTGATGAAGAAGAAGCACGGAAAGGGACCTTGTCAACCTCTTTGGAAAAATCAAGGTAATCAACTTCTTGCACAACAATAGCATCATGGAGTATTGGATCTGAAGAATGACATTTTGAAGCATGATCATCGGGGAATGGTGGAGTATTTGAATCTCTGTATAGCTCCCAAAGCTTTGTCCAAAGAATGTGAGGACAATCACAATGATCAATAGAATTCAAAACATCGGAATCAACTTGCATCTCAATGATTTCTAAAACAGTGTACTTGCTGCAACTCCAAGCAAATTCATGAATACTGTCACTTGGATGAGGAACTATACCATACAAATGAGGCAATAGATCAAGTGACTAAAGATGGTGGCAGATCCCATCTTGCCATTGCGGATAGTTACCCTTGTGCAACATAACTAAAGGAGAATAATATGCAAGCCCCATAACGAAATTTCTCCACAAAAAACAAAGACACTGACCTTCAATAGAGAATAAAAGACTTCCAAATAGATATGCAACTGAAAAAATGCCTCCGAGATCAACAAATTCTTCTTCAATCTTCAGGATGTCTCAAGAATCAAAAAACCAAAAAAAAGGATACCTGGAGCTTAAACCAAAGAAGGTGACTAGACTGATAAAAAAATGCACTGAAATATCTCTCGAATGCCGCTGGAATCTCCGAAATCTGACAATCTGATGCACTTTTGAGTCAAGAATGGAGGGTTGACTTCAGTTGACTTGAATATTTGATGACAGCAGAATCTTGAAAACCAGAGTGCACCACTGAAAAGTAGACTTCAATAGCTTTCCAATGGTATATTATGTGTGAATTTTCGATATCGTATGTGGAAGATACGGCCTCCGGAAGAATTCTGCCTGATTGGATGTGTGCTGGCTAATGAGGTGCAAAAATATAGCACCCGGGGCTAAAAAAAATAAGCCCCCGGTCGTTGATGTGACCACGGGGCTAGGGCGCTGGCAAGAAAATCCTCTGCCCGGATGGTGACGTCGGAGCAGCGAGAAGGCG
Organism: Sequoia sempervirens; assembly: GCA_007258455.2. Classification (NCBI taxonomy): domain Eukaryota; kingdom Viridiplantae; phylum Streptophyta; class Pinopsida; order Cupressales; family Cupressaceae; genus Sequoia; species Sequoia sempervirens. Next base: position 234,256 of record VDFB02326204.1, on the reverse strand, counting down.
GCAGAACGGGTGGCGCAGCCGGCGGAGGATGCACCGCTCGGGGTTCAGCGGAGCCCTCAGTTCTGATGGGACCGGGGGTTGTGTGACAGGGGTGTCGGTCGGCGGGCAGTAAACCTTCGACAGCGAACGAACGTTGCCAGTGACCGGGAACGAACTCCAGGGAACGGACGGCGGTCGATCGGTTAATGAAGAACTCCGGTTGCCGGGAAGCCTGCGGGAGCCGGTGAACAGGCCAGCAACGAATGACGCAAAGGATGTCGGCGAGGTCTGCGGTCTGTCGGTGAATATGCCGACAAAAAAATATTTGAATATTGCAAAAATTGCAATTCAAATAATTTAATAAAAGCCGATAGAATATTGAATGTCGACCGACCAAAAACTATAGCCTGTGAAATAAAATTTTCTGCCGACCCTATAATAAAATTGCAGGTCGAACTGTGCATGATGAAATTTTTGCCGGAACTATTAAAAAAAATGCCCAATAATAGCCAAAAAATTCTAAAAAAAAATTGCCTTGATGGAGGACTGAAAGGGAAGATTTTTTTCTGCAAAACTGTACGGATAGTACAAAAAATTGCAAACCTTAGATAAACTGTCGAAGAGAGCCTGATCTGCACCAGAAATCAGCTTGGCTCCCAGGTAGAACCAACTAGCCTGTAACATAAAACTCCAAACCTGCTTGAATCTTGCACTCCAAAGTTTCTGGATCTAGGGTTGATGTTTCAATGGACTAGCTCTGATACCATGTTGAGATGATGGATTGCACAGCCCCTGAAGCTCCGGAATCTTCAATGCAGGACTTTAGCCATGAAAGATAATCAACCACAAAGAGAAGTGTTGCAACAATGGAATGCTGATTAAAGATTCTATTGATATGATATGATATATTACAAATGAACAAGATGCATGATTATATAGGCAAGAGGTAAACCCTAATATGCATGAGATGTTGCCAAGTGTTATAATCTAACAACATGTGACAACATGTGAACCCTATGGTGATGATCATTAAATGATGAGATAAGTTCTAGAAGGAATCTTATCCCACAAACTAGGAAAGGGAATATTATCCCATTTATTAAATGATTGCAACCTAGGACTAAATGATTAAATGCAAGACCTAAGTTAACTTATGCTAGTGTAATAATTAATTAATTAATTACACCAACATTTAGGTCCCAAAAATGGTACTAAGACCCATTTGCCCTAGGTGGCTAATGGGTCCTCCCTTAATAGGACCCCTTTATCAGTTGATTCTAAATGAGTTTTTAATACTCTTTCCATCCCCTGGGGTTAGGTCCTGGAAAACTGACCAAAACCCATTCGCCCTAGGTGGTGAATGGGTCCTCCCTTAATGAGAACCCCCTTTTCAAATTTAATTCTAGCGGGAATTTAATAAATTTAATTTCCAGATCTGATGTCGGCCTTAATTGTTTGAATTTCGGGGTTAATCTCCTAATTTAGTATAAATAAGGGGTTAATTCACATTGTTTCTCCTAGCAATTCATTCTAAGTCTCCAAGCATTCAAGTTTACAAGCATTAGAGCATCACAAGAGCATTCATAAGGCATTTCAAGGCAGATTTCAAGAGTATTGCAGCAATTCAAGATCATTTCATCATAAAAAGGGTTTAATGCATTTGTGCATGTTGTTGAGCTAAAGAAGCAGATGTAGCATTGAAGATCTACTTGCAAGCATTGTTCATATCATATTCAAAGATCCAAGATCTACATTCTTCATGGCCACTACATGTTAGATTGCAGATTTGTTTCACAAGACATCATCCAAGGTGATATCAATTGCATATTTCATGTTTCATGCTTCAATTTCCTTATTTCATCAATTGGTTTAATTACCTACAAGGGGTTTGATCCAAGCAAACCCCTATTCACTAACAAACAACAAGTTTTTTTGCCTCTTGAGTGTGTGATTGTAGATTTACAAGTTGAAGATCAAGTGGAGCAAGTTTGGAGCAAAGTTGTCAAAGTTGTCAAGTTACAAAAAATTGTCATCTAAAGTGCAAAATCAAATATTTAAGGCTACAGAATTATCTATAGACTTCCAAAAGCTGATAACCGGAGATTTGAGACTACAGATATCAAAGAACAGGACCCTGATCTCAATTTCAGAAACCCTAATAAGGACTCATTCGCCACTAAAGGCAAATGAGTCCATTGTAGCCTAAAAAAAGAAGTTTTTGAGAAGGTAGACAGCTTTTTATGCTCTAAAAACTTCCCTCATAGTTGCTATAACAGTTAGGTATCATCTCTTATTGTTATTTGCATCTTATCATACACATAATTGTAGTGTTTAGGTCTTAGAAAACTTAGTGGCTCATCATCTTGTTGATTCATTTTGGTGAGCCCTATTTTTCACTGAAACATTAATGGTGAACCCGACATATTGAACATTGCAATTTTCTGATTTTGAAGTCTCTTTTGCATCCTAGGTTAGATCTTGCATTCATTTGCATTTAGATTTGCATTGAATTAAGATCTCATTTAGAGTTACTTGTTTTGCATTGAAATCTTGCATCTCATCTAGGGTTTAGATTTGCATTGTGTTGCATCTCTCTAAATCTGAAAAATACAAAAGAAAATCAGTCATTTTGTATCGCATTTAGATCTCATACAATTGCATTCGAAAATCAAAACAAAAATTCCATTTCAACATAGGTCCTTGCATTCATCTTTTCATTGCATTTTTACATTGCTATTTGGGAAAATCTGAAACTTAAACTCATTGCCTCTAACTTGGAACTGAAAGATATTATTGAAAGCTTAAAAATCATTTAAAAACAGTTTTAAAATACCTAACCAAGATCCATTCACCCCTACTAGCGAATGAGTCCCTGATAAGGTCCTGTCTGTACTTTCTAGCAATTGAAAAAGCATTAAAAATCACTCTGAAATCCACAGAAACATCTAACCAGGACCCATTCGCCCTTATTGGCGAATGAGTCCCTGTTAGCTACTGATTTGCATTTTCTAGACATTAAAATCTCGGTTTCTAGCTTCCATTTGGTGCTGTTACTTTCCTGTTTCAATTTCTTGATTTGTTGTTTCAGCAACTTCATTGCATTTAGCTTAAATTGCTTCATTTCAGTGCATTGTTAAAAATTCAAAATTGCATTTAAACATTTCATTTTCAGCTCATTACATTGTGTAATCAGTAAGTTGCTATGTTTAGATCTGAAATTCTGAAAATGGAGAACTATTTAGGCAATGTATGGAAGTCCTTGTTCTCTTTGGTTGATGTTTCAAGTTGTGTTTTTGGCAATGACCCTAATGAAATTGAACTTACTCATGCTCACACAACTCCTAATGCATGTCCTCCTAGTGATGTTGACATCATTGGAGAAGATGATGCTAACATAAATGAATTCATAAATGATTGCCTTAACAACCTTGAGTTCAATGCATTCTCTTATCCTTCAATGAAACAACCAACACAACTTGAGATGTTTGGTCTTTTACATCATGAAATTGAGTCACAAGTTGAACCTAAGTTCTCTACCATAGGTGAACCTAGCTCCTCTAAACAAACAAACATTCAAACATGCTATGTCAACAAAGTCACCAAACCATTAATTAACCTTTAAGAGACATATGGCAAAGGATTTACAATCTTGAATAAACAAGGATGTGATATAACAAGTGAACATGAAATTCATCAACTCCTAGACCAAATACCCATTGAGAATACCAAAGGGTTAGGATATCAAGATCCCCCCCTCAACATAAATGCTCTCATCCCTAAAGAACAACCAATGCTTCGTAACGATGGTAGGATTGTCTTAGATCCTCCTCCTGATATAAGTGTCCTCCTTTCTAAAGAACAACCCATGCCTCCTAAGGACAATGATAAGAAAGACAAGGTCATCTCGAGACCTCCTGCCCTAATTCCATCTAGAGAAGTTGGTGAATCTAGCAAGCGATAGAGGCCTTACAAGTTAAAGAAACTAAAGTTCCCTTGTCTGCCACCTGAAAGTGAAAGAAAACTACAACTACTTCTAAACCAAGAACTTATAACATTACCACCTATGAAAGAAAAGATAAGACTATATCCTAAAGGTGCAAATGTTCTACATTGTCGATACCACAAAACTCTTGGACATAGTACTGATGAGTGTCTAGCATTCAAATTGGTCTAGAGCAATTTTCACTTCGATGGCAATGATTGTCATCCAGTGATTGAGTAGCATGCCCTTCTGCTCCTTGCCATGTAATAGTTGTAGAGCTTTAAAACATTCTCACTATTACATGTTTCTACACTTATCCCAAATTATTTTCTTTAATGCAAGGAGCTCATTTTCATCACCTATCTCGGCTCATTCTTGTCTTGCACAAAGTGGGCGCAAGGATTTGGTCGCCTTGTCCTAGTAATGCATTTTTCGTTGTCCCTTTGGCTAGTTGCCCGCCTTCTGTTTATACCGACCGAGATTGGGAGGTGGACGACCTGCTTTAGGTTGACTCGCCTGTGCCTTACTAGTCTTTTATCTTTTCATTTTTCTTTATGTGATTGCATGTGCATAATGTGATCCCCCGTGATGTTTTGTTTGATGTACCTCTCTCTTTCGTGCATTCTTCTATATGTACCTTCATTCTTCTCTATGTCATAAGCTTTCTTTTAGATTTGTCTTGTGTTTTCCTTTTAGGGATGACGCAAGGCGTCGAGACATTTAGGTCTCTTCCATGTTGACCCAAAAGCTTTTCCTTTTATCTTTTCATTTGTCTTGTGTTTTCCTTTTGGGGATGACGCAAGGCGTCGAGGCATTTAGGTCTCTTCCATGTTGACCAGAAAGGCTTTTTCCTTGTTTTTACCCTCTTTGTGTCATTCTTCCAATTCTATGAGTATGGGGGGAATGATGACAGTTCCATGCTCTATGACAACATTGTAGCAAAGACATGCTAACTCCGATTCCATAGATCCCTTATGTATTTATGGGGGCAACCCTTCCTATTTCATGACGCAGCTTATTTCGGAAACATATGACTTGGCATAGGGTTTTCCAAGGAAAGCTCTCATGTCTTAGGCTAAAAACATTAGCTACTTTAAAGCAATTGCTCACAATAATTAGCAATTGCTTTAAAGTGGGAGCATACATCGATGACATCTTTTAGAAAAATTTCATGGCGTGATTTTTCTCTTTTCTTGTGATGTGTCCTCTTCTTGGTGGTGTCATTGGGTTTGATGCCATCCAAGAGTGTACGATCTACTATCATGGCATGATGCGAACGAGACATCCCATGAGCGACAATCTAATAATTTTGACTTGTCCTCTCTTGGAGACATTAGGCACAATGCTCCCTAAGAAGAAGACCTTTACATGAACAAAGCAAAATCCCCTTTAACAAAATTTTACATGACATTCAAAAAGCATTCACAAAAGCATTACATTGTGGTGCCTTATCAAAGTTGTAAGGAGGATAACTTCCATATGGTATGGGAAGCTAATATGATTCTCTCATTTGCCACTTTGTTGGGACAACTCACCTGGTGGGTAGATTGAGGTTCCACTACCCCAGAGTGAGCAACATACATTATGGACAAACAGCCTAGATGTGTTCCACATCGTATTGGACCATCGAAGCTTAATCCTTTTTCTTGGACAAACAGCCCCATTCCACATCGCATTGGAACGGTTGTGCTTGATCCTTTGTTTTTTTTTTTCTTGACCTTTGACAGGGTATGATTGTGTATCTTTGTTATTGTTGCATACTTAAGTGTCTTGGATGTCTATTTTAGTGTGAGTTTGACATGGGGTAATCCTCTCACTAAAGTGGGGGCAAAATGTAGTAACGGAAAAAGTAGCGTTTTTCCCTTACTTGGTTTGATAATTGACATTAAAACTAAATTAATGGTGTCTTGGAATAGTGTTGTAATGTGTTGTACACATTTACATCATTCTAGGACCTTTATTTGATTAAAAAAGCCTCAATTGATCATTTGCAAAGGTGTTGTAAAGTGTTGTAATGCACTTTCACACTTCTCTAGGATTTATTTACTTAATTAAACTTAATGGGTCCCTTCTTAATAAAGTATATTTAAATTTGTACCTTATTTAGGTGTTGTAAAGTGTTATAAAGCACTTTCACATCTATCTAAGGTGGTCTTAATTAATTGTGGTTAATTGGTGTTAATTAACCCCCTTGAATTCAAATTTAAAACTTATTTTTGACACCTCCCGAAGATCTATCCCAACACCCATAATTTAAATAATAAAACATTTAATTGGGAAAATTTAGGTCCTGCAAAATGGTACTAGGACCCATTTGCCCTAGGTGGCGAATGGGTCCTCCCTTAATAGGACCCCCCTTTATCAGTTGGTTCTAAATGAGTTTTTAATGCTCTTTCCATCCCCCGGGGTTAGGTCCTAGAAAACTAACCAAGACCCATTCGCCCTAGGTGGTGAATGGGTCCTCCCTTAATGAGAACCCCCTTTTCAAATTTAATTCTAGCGGGAATTTAATAAATTTAATTTCCAAATCTGGTGTCAACCTTAATTGTTTGAATTTCGGGGTTAATCTCCTAAATTAGTATAAATAAGGGATTAATTCACATTGTTTCTCCTAGCAATTCATTCTAAGTCTCCAAGCATTCAAGTTTACAAGCATTAGAGCATCACAAGAGCATTCATAAGGCATTTCAAGGCAGATTTCAAGAGTATTGCAACAATTCAAGATCATTTCATCATGACAAGGGTTTAATGCATTCGTGCATGTTGTTGAGCTAAAGAAGCGGATGTAGCATTGAAGATCTACTTGCAAGCATTGTTCATATCATATTCAAAGATCCAAGATCTACATTCTGTTGAAAGTTTTTTTTGTCATTGATGTCATTCTGGTTCAGACTTCACCAGTCAGCCTGTGTGTTTATTTTAACAGCAGCTTGCTTGTCTTCTCTCATACAAATGCCAAGTCTTTCTTGTGTGGGGCCCGATTATCTTCAACCTGCGTTGCGAAGTCTATTCTAAAAGGAGAAGTCATCTATGATTGATGAGGTGGCATTTATTTGTCTTTTGTGAACTTGAAAAGTCTGTTCTAAAAAGAAAAGTCATATGTACTGATGAAGTGGCATTAATTTGTCTTATATGAGCTCTCTTGGTGCATTGGTTTGAGTTTGTGGGAAAATTTCTCTTTAGATGTGGTGGGCCCTTCAGGTGTGTTGGCAGCATCTATATTTGTCTTTATTTCAAACCTCATTTCTGCCTTCTGATTTCTCAGTGACAACTGGCTACAAATTGTGGTTTTCAATATATGGCTGGACTTTTGGCATATATTTTATCTAACAGCTCAAGATAGTGTTGCTGGGCGAATGTGTTAATGAAGGCTAAAATTATATTTGTTTCTGATGCTAACGGTTTCAAAAATTTATTTCTGGCAACGTCTATTTTATTCCAAAAAAGGCTTTATGGTGGCAATTTAAGGTGACGGCTTCAGGATCCTCTTATATTAGCAACAGCTCTACAAATGATTCATAGCATCTCTAAGTCTATTGACTATTTTTGAATGAGCTGGCACAGACATTATGTGTGGCTAAATTTATTTAAGATCATATCGTGCTTTTCCCTTGGGTGTATGTTTTGGAGTTGCTTATTTCTTGCAACGCTCTTCTCTAGTTTTGGTTCGGTATTTATTTTCTGTCAGCTACAGGTGGGAATATTTTTGACTAGGCGGCTTACATTCAAAGATTATTCAAGTTTTGCTGGCATCGTGTCTTCATAGGAATAACGGTTTCTGAAGAATATTCAGAAAAATTCTTTAGAGCGAATATTTCTTTTGGTAGCTTGTGAAGAGTTTTGAGGATGCGTGGCAAGTGGTGTATTATTTCTTTATGCTTTGTTGAATGGGATATGAGTAACGTTTCTTTAATAATCTGAGGACGTGAATATTGCTGTGGGGGTTCAGATTTAATAAAGACGTGAAGGCTTGAGTCAGAGACGTTTTGAAGGGCAGAAATAAAATTATTATTGGAATTGCTTACTATCTATTTGGGTCAGCGCTTACTGTCTTGGGTGACCGTTTCTAAAATCTTTATTGCTGTGTGTCATACTCGCAGGTGTCGTGCTTCAAACTGGGGCATCTAATACAGAAAATTTTTATAAAAAAAAACAGCAATAACATACATTATAGTGTGACGTTTCTTTTGGATATTTTGTCCTCTGTGAGAGACGTGGTGATGATTTTGAAAAAGACGTTTTTTTTTGGTAATGCTTTCAGAATTTTTTTAAGAGCTGCTTGTTTTTCTTTAGTTTTGCCGAGGATGTGACTTCAGAAATCTGAGATTGTCAGAAAATGAAATCTTTTTCAAAGCTGAATATAGGGGTTTGAGAAGAAGATGTATTAGTACTACATTGTGCTGATAAAGAAATTATATTTACAAACTAAACAGGGGTCAGAGTTTTGTGATTCTGAAGTTGATCTGGACAGCATGTTGTAAAGGTGAGCCTCACAGTACATGTGAAGGCACTGTTGAAATCTGTGTTGCTGCATTATTTGTTTGCAAAATCTGAAGTTGGTGCTTCAGTCACTGGGGTTGGAGCTTCAGTTGTTTTGTGAGTTGGTGCTTCAGCAGTTCGAAGAAGAGTTGGTGCTCTTGGTGGGTTGGTGCTCACTATTTGTAACAGGGTTGGTGCCCTCTTTGAAGTTTTATAAAATCAAACTTCACGTGGTTTTTTACCCGAAAGGGTTTTCCACGAAATCCTGGTGTTCAACTTGTTGCAATGTTTCAAATTGTTGATTTGTGATTTGATATCTGATTTATGAGTTATTTGGTTTAAAGTATTAAAAAGTTTTCAAATACTGATTCACCCCCCCCCCCCTCAGTATTTGCTGAATGAACTTCACATTCTTCATGGCCACTACATGTTAGATTGCAGATTTGTTTCACAAGACATCATCCAAGGTGATATCAATTGCATATTTCATGTTTCATGCTTCAATTTCCTTATTTCATCAATTGGTTTAATTACCTACAAGGGGTTTGACCGAAGCAAACCCCTATTCACTAACAAACAACAAGTTTTTTGCCTCTTGAGTGTGTGATTGTAGATTTACAAGTTGAAGATCAAGTGGAGCAAGTTTGGAGCAAAGTTGTCAAAGTTGTCAAGTTACAAAAAATTGTCATCTAAAGTGCAAAATCAAATATTTGAGGCTACAGAATTATCTACAGACTTCCAAAAGCTGATAACTGAGGATTTGAGAGTGCAGATATCAAAGAATAGGACCCTGATCTCAATTTTAGAAACCCTAACAAGGACTCATTCGCCACTAAAGGCAAATAAGTCCGCTGTAGCCTAAAAATAGCAAGTTTTTGAGAAGGTACACAGCTTTTTATGCTCTAAATACTTCCCTCATAGTTGCTATAACAGTTAGGTATCATCTCTTATTGTTATTTGCATCTTATCATACACATAATTGTAGTGTTTAGGGTCATAGAAATATTAGTGGTTCATCACTTTGTTGAGTCATTTTGGTGAGCCCTATTTTTCACCTAAACATTGTCTATCCACATATTCTTATGCACGTATTTACTCATGTGCATGAGTTTTTTGTTGACACATGCATATACACATATATATATACATATTATCCATTTGTATTCCGTCGATCAAAACACACAAAGAAGAACTCACATATTCAAAGAGACTCAATACTTCAACTCCTAAGCAAGAACATTCACAAAAATAGACACAAGCAAGACTAAGGATAACTTACTATCCCCCAACTATTTTCCCGACTTGACATAACTAGAAGTGTGTGTGTGAAAGCTCAGTTTAAGTCTTTTATCAAAGGTTACTAAACGAAATTCTTCTCCCTGAATAATACTTCCCCTCTCTTCAAGAGGCTTGATACTTTTCCTGCAACCAACTTTACACATTGCAATAGTAGTTAGCTGAAAACTATACATTCACTTGCATCATATATTTTTATAATCAAAATCATTTCATAACATCAAATTGAATCAACATTTATTCTTCATATTTCCAAAACACATAAAGCATAAATACATTCATTCCAACCATTTTCACCCAACTAGGTAAAAGTAAATAAGTAGTAACACAACAGGGTGTAACATCACACCTTAGATCTCTATTTCTTTCAAGAGAGGAAGGCATAGCAATAGAGCAAGCAAAAGGAAGGTCTCTTGAAGAAAGCAAACAAGAAGGGTGTGCAGATTTGGGTGGGCAAGGGGAAAGGTATGATTCAGAAAATTTTGTTCATGTTCCTGATTTGCATTGTAATTTGCCTTTGTTTGATGGCCCCTTGAAGACCCAAAGCCTAGAGGATGTTAGAGTAGTTGAGCATACACTTAGTGGATCAGCCACTAGTGTCAAATGTTCACATGCAAAGGGAGTCATAAGTGGTTCAGTTTGTAGTGATTCATTGGTCTTCCCCGAAGACGTAGAGTTGGCCAATAACGAAGTGCAATTCTATCATCATATTGACTCCTTGGTAGCATTGGAGGCTGCCCTAGTTCAGAGAATTGTGATGCATGCCATAGAAGCACTTGCCTTTGTTGGGTGTGCTTGGGAGATGAAGCTGAATTTTGACACAAGGTATGGAGGTATTGCTATGATGTTTGGTTTTGAGTTACTAGTGCTTGTGTTCCAGCTGGATTATGTCTTAGGGATGGAAAGAAAGCATCAGGATTTTTGGCAAACAAGAGGATTGAAAGCTCTATTATAGCTATGGTTGAAAGTATTAATACCAATACTATGGAATGGAAGCATCTCAATTGTGTTCCTTGTTTCACATTGAAATTTGATGGCAGCGGGGCACTTCGTACATTTTTATGAGTGTTTGTAGTGGCTGTGTACCAAATGTTTAAGATCTTGTGAGAGGTGAGCTCTTGCAACATGTAGAAATGAGTCTTTCAAGAGTTGGAGGATGAGGATTCCTCGAGGGTTTTATTTGTTTGTATTGTGTGGTGGGGCATGTTTTATAACAGCAGAGAATTGACTTGATTTTCTTTGATCTGGCTTGGGTTTCCTTTTAATGGTGGAATCATGTGCTCAGTCCCCTAGGGAACCACTTAGGAAAGACCAGATCTCAGATTTTCGATTGAAAAAGATTTTCTGTTGTCCAAATACTCAGGCTCTAAATCCTGTTAAAGCGATTATGGGCCCTGACAAGGTGACAGACACGAGCCATTTTCAATCACAGAAAACTATTCTGGCTGATTTCCATGCAAAGCTTGAAGAGGCGATAAGCAATGCAGCTGGGAGATGTAGTATAGTAGATCTTTATCCTTTGATGCAGCAGAAGACAAGGTAATGGAGTCAGCTCCAGCAGTGCCTTCATCTATTTCTTTTACCCCTGTGGGAGCTAAAGATGTGGTTACAATGGAGGATTTATTACACCAAGCAGGGATAAAGGGATTCTGATGGACTTAGTCCAGGATCTTAGGCAGATTATTAAACATATGGTTGTTTCCCATCATCATGGGCTGCTGGAATCCACGAGTGGGTATTTTCTCCCTGCATATGTTAATGATGCTTTGTCTCAATCAGCAAGAAGGGCTGGGTTAATTAATGGCATTCATTTGTCTGGTCTGGAATCTGCTTCTTCTCCTCAATTCATTGCAGAGGTGGTGCCTGTGTCCAGGGAGGGCGTGGCAAATAGGGCAGGAGATCAATGGAAATCTATCTCAGGTGGTGTGGTTATCCCACAATGTGTTATTTTAACTTTTGATGTCGCTGCAGTGTGCAGTTATGTCAATGTCGTTTTGTGGTGCTTTGCAGCTTTTGGTGGCTCGTAATGGTATTAGGCTATATCAGTTATACCTTTGGTGTTATTGTTGAATGATTTTTTGCTAAGTTGTCAGTTTTGGTATGGGTCCTGATTCGAATTCTCAACTCATGGATCCAGTTCGTGGGTTTGGTTAAAAAAAATTGGGGTTTGGGTTCATCCATACAAAAAACATGTATATATGGGTTTGGCTAAAAAAAATTGGGGTTTGGGTTTGTTTTGAGTTCGTCCATACAAAAAACATGTAGAAATCAAATATGTGTGTGTGTGTGCGCACGCACACGCCTAGAAGCATGAATTAAGATTAGATATCACATAGCATCATATAAACAACAAAACCACCATAAACATGAATGTCAATTAAAACACGCATGGTAAATATTCATCATTCAAACTTCAAGTTCAAACAAAGGATCCACAGAGGAACTGAACCAGTACCCAGATCTGGGTCACCCAGATCCGGCCAGGCAGCAGGTGAACCCGGCAACTTAGATTTTTTGTGGTGCTCAGCGCCATAGTTTTTCTAGTTGATAGTTGTCTATGGTTTAATGGTTCTTCCTTTTTGGGCTTGTCACCCTTTTGAGGGTTTGCACAGGTACATCGTTTATATTATATACCTGTGTTTGTAACTCTTATAGTATTTAGGATGAGACCCCATAATAGAAACTTGACATTAAAATTTAAAAAAAAATCCTAATATATTAAAAAACAAACCTATCATAAAAGCAGAATGTACTTTTAGCTGTCATAAATAAAACCCAAAACCCCTTCTTCGTACCGACACTTTAAAATAGAGTTATCTATACAAGGATCTGTGTATCTGTAACGTTTTCATCATTTTCATCATGGTGATAGATCTCAAAGGAGATCTGAAACATCGATTTGTTTAGAATCCCACACACTTGTCTCTACAAGATTCCTTATAAAAATTTAAAGACCAAACAATCCAAAAACCAGTATAAAATTAGCCCACAAACAACACAGCTGGCCATAGTCTACCTGTAAGGGAGAGTGATTGCCCTGATGATGATCCGGCTTCATACCCTATCAGAAGTTTTTTCTGTATTATATCAGTCATGTTAATGGAGAATGCCCTTCAACAGAATCTGCACACAAGCACCAGCTAAATTTGGCAGAGTAGAAACCTCTCAGATGTAGCTTCTAGGCATCATGAACTACGCTTGCTAATGCAAGCGTGGTGCGTCAGCGACTATGGTAAGTGATACAATTTACAAAGAAGGAAAAAAACAACAGAATAACAAATATCTGGAAAACAGAGTTTAGGACACGATAATTAAGTGGTATGGCAAAATATTGTTATAGTAATGACCCAGGTTCAAGCCATGCCGAGCATGATCCAGTATTGATGGAACGCCCAAGCCAAAGGGAGCTCTTACCTTGATGGCACGCGCTCCCCTAATCAAATAATCTCCAAGAATTTACACTGGTTGATCGAAAATGACTAAGAAAAGCTGAGAACTTTTTAATAAGAATAGCATAGATGTAGAAACCTTTTCCGTTTTTACTCGAAAGTATTGAGAAAAAATAAATAAATAAATATGCAACGGAGTTTTGTAGTGAGCATTAAAACATACCTGGAAGCTGGGCCTCCAGAAAATGCGAGGAGCAGTTTGTCTGTCGGTAAAATCATGCCATGAGAATTGACTGCTCCCTTGAATTTAGCCAGGAGAGTGGCGTAAAGGCAATCCCCGCACAGTCTTTCCGTCTGGTTGGCCTTCACTTGGGCTTCTTTCTCCTTGCACTTTGAGCACAAGCTATTGATTTCATTCCCCGTCTTCCCCTTCCTTCCATTACCACAAGCTAAGGAAGAAGAAGAGCAAGAGAAAGAGGCTTCTGGTGTCCCGCCGCTGCAGACTGAGCCATTACACTGCACCCCGCAATCCATTTTCAAACCCAATGCAACAACTTAATAAGTTCGATTCCTATAATCGATTTGGAGAAGAGACCCAGACATTCGGATTGAAGTCTCGTGGAATGCTTAAAAGGCAAAATTGCTAGTCTCTACTTTACCTATATTCCAATTTTTTTGTCCTTCAATCAAGCGTGCCTGTTGTTCTCTAGGTTTGAAATAACTATGGAGATTTTGTGAACGAATAGTACATATGCATACAAGCATAGCCTGCGCTTCTTCCCTTATTTCATGCTATTTTGGGCGATGTCATAATTGTACAGTCTAAGAAAATTTTTTTTTCTTTATTTTGTATTTTATTTTATTATATTAAATTTATCAAAATCAATTTGATTGGTAGAATTTTGTTTTTTATTAGATTGTTTATATGATGTTGTTCAAATTAAAACACTAGATCACGGAGTATGGTTTTGTATCCCCACACATTTTTGTGTGTGTATATATATATATATATACACACACTATGCACACTAGTGCATGACTAATCTATGTGGGTTTGTATATCAAAAGTTTCAAGTTACGTATCTAAGACTTGTATTTGAGTACGTCATCTTATGTCGTGTAGATATATAAGATAAAGCATCTTGCATCCATATTTAAAACATCAATTGATCAATATTTACATTCTTTGTTTGTTGTGTATTAAATCTTGTTACGTTGGTCATGAGACTTGACTACTTTCAAGGAAGTCAATAGTCTTCCCTTTATCTATAACAAGTCTTAAAAGGTATTTTTAACACTAGGCATTTCTCAAGCACATGCAAACAGTTTCTACATATGAAAAAAGTGAAAGTTAGAAGTGAACATAATCACACGAGAGCGATATGTCTTATGGCCAAACCATTGGCATAAGCTTGTCCCATACATTAAAAATTTCAAATCACCGTTGTCTCAAATTCCTAGTCATTGATCATGTATTGTCGTAAATTGTCGCCCTTGACAATTTCACTTTATGTTTTGTCCCCCCTAAATTATTGGACCTAATTGAGTATTTAATTTCCTAAATTATGCATTTTGTGGCCCATTTTTAACAATTTTCGAAGAATTGCAAGTGGGAAACAATTGCATTTATGTAAGACCTTGCCCCTGACACTTAAAATCCTGAAAAATAGGGCAAGGACACTCACGCCCTAGGCATGAGAGTCCCCCTATTTTGGCTCCAAATTCAAATATGTTGGTTGTGGCAATTTAATATCTATAGTTCAAGTGTCTAAAGTCGGCCATTAGGATTTAATTTTCAAGAAATTGAATAAATGCTTATAAATACCTAATTATTGCATCATTTCATATCTAAGAAGAGCAATCTAGAAAACTATTGGTAAAATTATGATCAAGAGCATTCAAGAGCAAGTCAAGAGTAGCATTTTCAGAGCTTTTTTGTAGCAATTCAAGATCTTAACATCATTTCAAATTCTATGTGAGTTTATGTGTGTTTATGTTGTCATCATTTTGTGAAGGCTAACACTTTTGTAGGTCTCCAAGCAATTCAAGCACTCAAGCAATCAAGCAAAGAAAGATTCAAGACCTTGAGGTGATGTGCATGACTTCAATCCTTCAGGGAAGCCATTGAAGGGTGGTGACTTACAGCACTTTGTGATTTCATCATTCCTTCCTATCCATTATCATTTTATCATTGGCATTGCCATTGTGGAAGTGGAAACACTTATACGGGGTTTGACAGAGGCAAGCCCATAAATAGCCCAACAATTTCTCTCTTTGTGAATGTGCAAATCTTAGGTTTAAAAAGGATTGGAAGGGTATTGAAGTCAATTTATTCATTGTTGCGTTCAAAACCCTACACCTTGTCAACCCACAAAAACTCAATTATAGAAATATCCAATAGTGTTTTGACATATTTGTAGGCAAGAATTTGAAGCTCAAATTTGACACCAGATGACCCTGAAAATAAATCTAAAATTCTACAAGGATACTTACGCCCTAGGCGCCTATGTCCTCCATTTTCTGCCCCGAATTTGAATTACAAGTGCACAATGTCCTGCTCTGCTCATTTTTGTTGTTTGAATTTGTCTATGAATTTATGTGTCTTTTGCATTTTCATCAAAATAGTAATTTTCACTATTACCCTAGTTAGACCATTACATTTCATCATTAAAACATTTCCATATTTGG
The DNA here is from genome assembly GCA_007258455.2 of Sequoia sempervirens. Lineage (NCBI taxonomy): Eukaryota > Viridiplantae > Streptophyta > Pinopsida > Cupressales > Cupressaceae > Sequoia > Sequoia sempervirens. The sequence continues at coordinate 218,443 of VDFB02326204.1, read as the reverse complement.
TTAAGAGTTGGTTGACTCATCTATCATGATGTAAATCAATCACATACCTTAGTCAAATCCATCAAACCCTCATCCCACCTTTGGATTCTATTTCAAATCAATTCATCCATATGCATTCACACATTACACACACATATATGAAACATTTGGGAAAGGTTAAAACCCAAAGATCTCCCATTTCAGTTATTTCATTTTGGTGAACCCGACCTGTTAACATTATATACCTTATAAAATTTTCCATAATTCACCCTAGATCTAGGTTTTGCATATCATTGTTTTGCATTTCTCATTTAGCGTTTCATTTTTGCATAATAAAAAGTTATAAAAATCCAAAAATATTGCATTCATATTGTATTAAATGTTAAATTAGGATTTGTTTCAGTCATCTTAGATCATATTTGCACTCAAATTGCATTCATTAGGTCATTAAAATCTAAAATTGTTCATGACATTCAAATTGCATCTTTCATTTAGGTCAAAAAAAAGTGAAAAAATTGCATAGTGTTGTTCTAAAATTACATCAAATCATCTAAGATTACTCATGTGAAACCATTGACTGGCAAGGAGAAATAGGACTCGCTATGTATAAGAGATGAATGTGTGAGACACATTTGCACATTTAGGAGCAACAAGTTAAACGAAAATGGGCTCACATGATAACTAATTCCTTGCAAGGCCTTCCCAACACCAAAAATCCATTTCTCATTCAAAAATTTTGGTCATCCCTTGCATGAGAAAAATTTCAGTCGAGTCTCCATCCATCACTTTGAACAAGGCAACATCAAGAATCATTACTTCGCTAACTGAGGTGGAGAACATGTGATTGATACAGATTTAAAATGGAGGCGATATGTGACTAAGAGGTGCATATCTCCCCATTTCCTTAAACCAATGCGAGCATGTTGCTCTTTAACGTGATTCCTATGAGATTCATAAATATCCATTCAATAATCCCACCTTCATTTACTGGCACAACTTCAGAATTGCCAATCTCCCCAATCAATTGAAAGGTAGGCACAACATCTCCCTACAAGGGTTTCTCAAAGGACATTTTCAAATCCTGATTAAGAAGAAGAGGGACCTCATCTACAATAGAGACACTATCCATACACCATCCCTTCTCTGTTTCTCCCTATTTCCTTGATTCAACATTTATTTTAGGCTTTTTGACACTATTTTCACTATTATTACAATCCATCACAATATTAAGAGGAACAGGGGTGAGAAATTCCAAATTATCTAATTTAGATTCATGAAACTAGAACAAAGGATTATCTATGACTTCAAAATTCTTACTAGCACTATCAGGTACGCACAAAGGATTCATGTTACCTAATAACTTTATGTTGCTTCTATTCCCAAACCTTTCCAATCACTCATAATCTCCAACTATTGTCATGAACTAACTAATCGACTCATTAGTCTCAAAATTGAACTCTTTGAACTTTGGAGGTGTATAGATAACATGATCGTTTAACGCCCTTGTCTATCGAGATAGAGGACATTTAAGTAGAATATGGTGTAATAGGAGGAGAATAATCTTCCTCCTAATCAGAGCTATCAAAGTCTTCTTCTTCCTCCTCGTAATGCCTAAAATGAATTTCACTTCTTTCGTCAGCACTGGACCCAGCCGAGTGGTCTTCTTGGCATAAGACTAGATCAAGGCATACATTTGCATAAGGTGAAAACCTCCTTTCACTTGATGTTTTGGGAACGTCCTCCAAAGTGAGTCTTTTGTTCGAGAACATTCCATCTTGAACTTAGCTGAAGTATCCCGACAATAGTAAATCATCTTTTATCTTTATGGCTTCGACTTGAGCAACTTCAAAGTCACATACCTTTTTCTACTTCAAGTGGAATTGAATTTTTGGGTGTAAGGAAGCTAAGAAAGTGATCAATAAATTAGATCGAGTGGGCATGTTGTCATGAGGAATTCATCTCAAGATTCGAGTGAATCTATCAATGAAGTCTCTTGTACTTTCATGTTCTCCTTTTTGAATTTTGAAGAGGTGACCTAACAAAGTACAGTATCAATGACTAGCTTGAACCTTGCAATAAACTTGCTTTCCAATATGTTCCATCTAGTGATGCACCCAACTTCTAAACATTGGAACTAGTCTACTACTTTGCTAACTAGATACTCCACAAAAAGTTGCACAAACACATTCTCCTTCGTAACTCCTAGAGTTCCACATGCAACAACAAAAGCTCGAATGTGATTTTTTGGATTCTGAACACCTTCTCCAGTGAACTTCGAAAAATGCTCCCTTGATACCAAAGGTAGGATTGAGTACTAGGATAGAGCTAGATGCTCGAAATGGACTCTCCATGGTTATGGAGTGACTAAAGGCATCTTGTGCACTTGAAATTGCTATAAAAGTAGAGAAAATTTTAAATCACAGAGTCATCAACCTCCCTCTGAGAGGAGGTAATCTCTTTACTTCAAAAATCCCTTATGAATCAATTTCTTGGTACGTTTCAATCTGGAGGAGGATTTTGCTTATAATTTGGATTACGTTGGGGATGAGGGTCCCATACAATCTCTATCTTTGGGTACATTTCAACCACTCTCCTAGCTGGTCGTTGCGCTACTTCTTCTTCAAGGAAAAAATTTACTCGCATATACTCTGCAACGCTCCTTCAATATCTCCAAGCCAAAGTGTTTAACTAGGAGATAATGTCTTCATGTTATGAGTTAACCCAATATAGGTCTAGTTGTAATTAACACAATACGTAAACATTGTCATGGAGTAAAACCATTGTAATTTGCATATCAAGGCAATTCTTTAAGCTTTCTATTTTGATATCCCTAGCGGAGTTGCCAAAAATTTGTTGCTTTACATATTTGTCTTTTTTAAATATTAACTTAATTTGACTCCATTATGCCCAAAAGATAGACCAACCAATAACCAATAGTTGAAGAGATCACCATTTCATTGATTATCTTCTTCTGGATTTTAAGAGGTATAGCTCCCTCATAAGATATGATTTTCTTTTCTTTCTATTTTAAAGAAAATGGGGCATGCTTTTAATTGGAAAGCAGAAAAGATGAACTAACACCAGCCCATAACCATGGAGCAAAAGCAATGAAAATCAAATTAAAAAAATGACTAGATTGGAAATAAGATTTGCAAGCTATCAATATCATGACTCAAAGATCATATTATTAACAACAAGCTGATTTGACACAATGCAACTTTAACGTTCATTAAAGATACATGAAATGAAACACTTATGAATGCAACATCTACAAAGAGAAGGAATATCCTAAAACTTATCAAAGCTCAAAGACTCACTCATAAATGTCAAGCATTTCATTCAATTTTATTGCTCAAATACAACAAACATCTTCAAAAAACATAATCAAATTTGCAAAACTTGTTCTTCCATTCAGATTGATTCTCACTCGTGCATCAAAGTCCTAAGGGGATCAAAATTCAAACCCTTCTAAAGTCTGATCAAATCATATTAAAAATTTTACATCATAATGGTTGAAAACTTCTTGAAAATTGAATCTTGGGAGAGTTGTAACCACCACTTCACCGAATAAGCGTTTTGTGGGAGATTAACAAATATTTTTCTGATGAAGACACACAAGCATTGATGGCTAATTTGATGATGGTTATGATTGCATCACATCTTTCGATTGATTAGTGTTAAATAAATATTTAACCAGCTCCCTTCGGGTTTATTTTTGTGCGCTGGCCTATGCATCGCCAAGTTTGCTTGGCCTTTCATCAAGGATTTGATCAGCCGCTCCACGCGTCTACTCTTCACAACTTCAAATATCGGCATTCCCTTTGGATCTCAGAAAGCTCTGTTGTGCTTCCACATGTCACGGCTGCGGGTTGCTTTTGTTCCTTGCTTCCATGACGCCTCATCGAGCTGCGAAATGCTGCCATGAAGCCTTCGTGCCTAAAAGGTATTGGCGGGCCCCACAATTTCTAGCTGCAGTAGACTCCGACTACGTGTCAACCGTTCGCAAATCTTTCAACACGGGTATGAAATAGCAACCGCGGGCAGCAAAATGTTGCCACGTGTCTTTTACACTCGGCTGATGAACGCACCCTACGCTATGATAAGGTAATCGCCCATTCGACACGTGTTGCATTTTTGCAAATCCTCTACAGCGATGGGAGAAAGTTTCATACGGGCAGCGAAAGGCTGCCACGTGCTTAAGCAACGGATCTATTATGCAGGCAATGAACCGAATGAACCAAATAATGTTATTGGTTGCTGCTTATCATAATCATTCACACCAATGGATGACACTTGTCTAACCAGGACCACTGCCATCATTGCAGAGGGTGCACCTGTGCCCGGGATGACTAGATGATGTGTTCCGGCTTGATACTGTTGTAATAGCCTTGGGAATATTCTGATTCGGGCATCATTGCAGAAGATTGCGAGATCTTTTCTAATACTGTTCTCCGAAGTGGTGGGAGGTTTTCCTACTATATATACTTTCTCTATTGATGAGAAATGGTCCGGAACTGGAGAAAAAACACACTAGTTTTAGTAAAAGACGCCAGGCCTTTTTTACTGTTTTATTATAATTGCAAAACTCTCAGACTGTGCCAATTGTTCGGCCTTTCTGTTTTCTCATGCTAATTAATCAAACTGTGAATTATGTTTTATATTGTCTTGATAATTCATTTGAGAACTTCTATATATGTTGGATGCAAGTTTGTTTACCTAGATCATGTCTAGGGACTCTTCTTGGCAGTGAGAATATGTGCAATGTTATTTTATGTCAATAAATGAATTGTCTATGCTATAATCTTAAGTCTCTGATGTTTTGGAACACAACAATACCATCCAGGCCCTTAAATCTATGATTTATTGTGCCCATCATCAAATCTTGGCGCATCGCCTTAGGTTAGACTTTACTTTATTATATCCGCTTCCTTTTCCCTTTCCAAACCCCATTATAGAAGAAGTCAACTTCTCTAAAAATCCGAAGGTTACTCAGTTTAGCACAAAAAGTCCCCTTTAAACTAAGTTTCCCATAAGACTCTGTTACCTCGTCAAATATTAGCGTCAACATTTTGTTCTTTTTCTAGCACACCCGGTGGGACCAAGCTTAATGAAATTGCATTGTAGAAGGGTGTATGAGCCATCGGCCTATAACTAGATCCCAAACCGCAGGTAATCCCAGTTTACTTTTACCTCCACTAGGGACAGTCCAGGTCGCAAATTAGCTGGTAACCGTTCCATTCCCGCCACCCTTTCCTCTCACCATTTTGTCGCCCGCCAACATAAACTACATAGCATGGGACGCCAGAAGTCCCCTAGTAGCCCCAGTAGTGCCCACTATGTGGTGCGTTATCCTAGTTTCAATGATGAAAGTTATACCGAAATTTACCGGAGATAACTCAAAGACACCCACAGAACATTTGCAAGATGTGGCAGATGTATGTTTGGTACACAGTAATACAGCGCAGAATGTAGCCTTGAGGCTCCTCGCCACGTATTTTAAAGACAAGGCTCTGGATTGGTACCGAACACTAACTCCTAATTCAATTCGCACTTGGGATGAGCTCGGGGATCTGTTCTATGAGAGGTTCTCAAATGACGAAGATCATTCTTCATTATATTATCAACTATCTGTCATAAGACGAGCCCTCCAGAAGGCTCTGACGGACTTTAATGCCCGATTTCATGCAAATTGGCAGAGGATCCCTATTACCATACGCCCGACTCCCGAGTTGGCATTTATATTTTATCTGAAGTCCATCAATTCTGACATTTCTGTGATGATCAAGTCTTTGGGAGGAGCTATTCTACCAGATGCTTATGGTACCGCTATCAAAGCCGAGAATCATTTGATAGATTGTGAAAAATTGCCTCCTCAACCTATTATGCCGATATCTCCTGAAATATTGATCTTCGCATAAGAGGTCGTGTCAACTAGTGCACCCACAACTTCCCAGTCAATGTACACATATGCGGCCTCCCATGAAAATGCGGCTTCTATATCAGGTTCTTCCAAAGATGAAATAAGCGACCTCAAAGAGATGTTGCGAACCATGGCAAATGATATAACTACTCTTAAGCGGAACCAAGCAATGCCTCCAAAGCCTGTGTATCAAAACTATCAAGGCGGGCGGTCTTCTTATCAGTAGAATCAATATCAGGGTGCGCCTCGCACTAATCCACCAGCACCGACTGCAAACCAAATGGTGTCAATGCCTACTCCGTTGATGAGCGTGTTGCCAAGCTTGAGTAGGGAATTAATTGCAGGGCAAAACAATCTTATTGATGACATCAATCCCTGGTGTTTCCCCTGCAGCGATGTGCATATGCCCCAGAACTGTCCATGTGGCAACCTACAACAAAAAGTGGTGGAGCAACGCAACCAAGGCACAACAACGAAAAATGGAGGTTATGTATATACCTCACCACAAATGGAGAGTGCGGTTCTTACCGCGCAAATTCAAGGAATGTCTTTAGAACAAGAATCTGATATTGTTCCTGATCATTCTCCTAGATAGAGGAAGAAGAAACGGTGTTTGCTAATGACACATTCATATCTAAAACACCGCAAGTGCAGTCTGATTATAACACACGCTCAAAGAGGAGATTCACCAGTAAGTCAGTTGTTTCACATCTCGACAACCCGCAACTCAAAGGCATTTCCAATCAGATTCCTAGTGCTTCAACCGTCCCTTCACCTTCTCAACCACGGAAGGAAATTATTATAGTAAGAACCAAGGAGCAGAAATCTTCGAGTTTGCCACCTTTTAATGTGGTAGATCAATTGAAGAAATCATCTGCTAATGTGTCTCTATGGGACATTATAGCTATCCCGAAACAAAAGACGCTATTACAAAAGGCGCTTCAAGAAGAGATCAACCCAGCATCAACAGAGTCGTTTGCTAGTGCAGAGGTTGTTTATCAGTTACCGCCAGCTAAGGTTCTTACAAACAATACAAAGGAATCCCCTATCGAGGACAGAAGTAGGTCAAAACATCAGCCCTTCTTCTTAACTCTCATTATAGGAAATAAGTTATTACACAATGCTATGATTGATTATGGCTAGTACAACGGTTATGCCTAAACAAATAACCGAAGCTTTGGGACTCAGCTACAAACCTATGAAAAGAGGGGTGATGCAGCTTGATGGAAATAAAGTTGAGACCGTAGCTGTCATCAAAGCGCTTCCTTTAACTCTATTTGCCTGCGCTAGTATCACGGTCCCGCAGGACACAGTGATCATAGATGTTCCTCCTATGTTTGGTCTCTGTCTATCCCGAGAGTGTACTTCAAATGTGGGCAAATACCTATCCTTGGATTGGTCACATCTGATACTTAGGACCAAACACGGTGCAAAAATGAAGATAGAATCGAAGACTTTACATTCTGAACATGTGGCAGATGAAGCCTTGATCAATTTTGAAGCTGCACATACCTCTATCACCAAGCAAGAAATGTATTGCGTTGAATTGCTAGAGGAAGAAAAGGTGAGCGGAGATCATAATGATAAAGAAGATGCTCTGTTGAGTGAACACATAAACAATGATCCTTTTAGAAATTATCATGCTACAGGATTGGGTACGTATGTAATTTATGATGAAGACTAGGTGCTTCCGAGGGTCACCAAAAAATCTGAAGGTAGCCAAGCAAATGAGCTATGGACACTGTATTTTGATGGAGCAAGAAGCAAAATAGGTGCTGGAGCAAGGGTATATCTAATATCCCCACAAAATAAAAAAAATATTGAGGTCTTTCCGTTTCCATTTCGCCTGTTCAAATAATGAGGCTGAATATGAAGGGTTAGTCAAAGGCTTAAGCCTTGCGGAACGAATAGGCATTAAACAATTAATTATGTTCGGAGATTCTGAACTAGTAGTTAACCAAGTCTGAGGAATTTCTGAAGCAAGGAATGTCCACATGAGATCTTATCGGCACCGAGTCTGGGACCTAATTGATGGTTTTGAAGCTTTCAACATCCATACTGTTCCCTAGAGACAAAATGGCGATGCAGATCGCATGGCTGTGATTGGCGCTTAGTTTGATCCTATCTCTGACCTGCTTCATAACGAACATTCAGTACGAGTACTAGTTCGACCAACGATCCCCGACAATTATCAGAGTTGGCAGGTTTTTGAAAGTGATGAACACATCACCTCGTTTATAAAGCACTCAAGGGAGTTCGTCGATCAACTTCAACCAAAGATTGTCGAGGCTTATGAAGGACAAATTATGCAGCTCAAATCTAATAAACTTCTGAAATGATTGGTTACTCTTGAAAACTTTTTCAATTGTAATGATGCCCGAAATGATAAGCGAAAGTTCGTGGCAGACAAAAGTGATTATGAGGACCTTCGAGTCTCCAATGGTAGGAATCTCCGAGTCAAAAAAAATGTCTCGCATCATGATAAGGAAAGGCTCATCAGTTTCTGTGAAAAATATGGAGTAGTGGCCTAGTCCTATGATGATCTGGAGGGTTATGATCTTGGATCATTCAGCACACTATTGAGCTAACAGAAGGTGCAAAATCGGTCTGACATAGACAAAGGCCAGTCAACCCAAAAATTGAAGCCCTAATGGCACAAGAACTAACTAAGCTCATTGAGTCATGCATTGTCTTCCCAATCAAACATAGTACTTGGGTATCAAATTTGGTCCCAGTCTGAAAGAAGAATGGAGATATCCGCTTGTGTGTGGACTTTCGAGACCTAAATAGAGCATCTCTGAAGGACCACTATCCGTTGCCTTCTATGGAGTCAATCCTACAAACTGTCGCATGATCGGAAATGTTCTCTCTGCTGGATGGTTTCTCCGGCTACAATCATATCCGAGTTAAAGAAGAGGATCAGTACAAGACTAAGTTCACCACAAAGTGGGGAACATTTGCATATTCTAAAATTCTGTTTAGTTTATCCAATGCAGGGGCAACATTCCAACGAGCGATGGACATCAAATTCAACGAACTAATCAATAAGTTTATTCTAATCTATTTGGATGACCTTACTATGTTCTCTAAATCTAAGGATGATCATTTTGATCATTTAGAATTAGTTTTTCAAAAGTGTCAGGAGTTCAGAGTTTCCCTAAACCCGAAGAAATGTGTATTCGGAGTGCCGCAGGGTAAGCTGTTGGGACATGTTGTGTCTAGGGAAGGTGTTTCAATTGACCCGTAACAAGTAAAGGCTATCAAAGAACTTCCCCTTCCGGTAAATAAGAAAGGTGTTCAGTCTTTCCTAGGCAAAGTGAATTTTGTCAGTAAGTTTATTTCTAATTTCGCAGGAATGATTAGGCCGATCACCCTAATGCTGAAGAAAGATCAAACATTCAAGTGGACAACCGAGGCTCGAGAAGTTTTTGAAAAGTTCAAGGAAGCTATTTCCACAGCTATGGTATTAGTTAATCCATATCAATCCAAGGAATTTATAATGTATGCTTTCAGTAGCAAGTCCAGTATTGCTACTGTCCTAACCCAAAAGGATGATGAAGAAAAAGGTGAACATCCAGTGGCGTTCTACTCTCGAACCCTAAAGAAATATGAGGTGAATTATAATTTTGTCGAAAGATAGGCCTTTGCAATAGTAAAGGGACTTAAAAGGTTCCGCCATCTAATTTCCTACAACAAGGTGTTGGTGTATGTCGCACATTCTAGTGTGCGTGAATATATCATGGAAGGGGAGATCATAGAGAAAAGGGCTAATTGGATCACTAATATCCTTAAATATGACATTGAATTCAAACCTACTAAAACTATTAAAGGAAGAGGACTGTGTGAGTATATGGCACAGAACGAGGAGGTACCCGCCATAAAGGAGGAGTCGGAGCTCATCTTGATAAATGAATTAGAATTGGAAGTCGGTTGGCTAACTGATAGAATGAGGTTCATGCAAACCAAAAAGTATCCACCAGGTCTCTCATCACAAAAAAGGAGGTATTACCGGTTGCAAAATTGCAGATATACGCTTATAGGAGGAGTCCTTTTCAAAAAGAATTTCAATGGTGTTCTCTTGCGATGCGTCATTTCGCAGCAGGCGAGGAGGATCCTTGACGCGTTCCACAATAACGTTGCGGGCGGACATTTCTCTGCCAAAACCACCACCGTTAAAATAATGCGTGCTGGTTATTATTGGATTACAATTTTTAATGACTCCCACTCTTTGGTGAAGGCTTGCAAAAAATCCCAGTTCTTCGCTGACAGAAGGAAAAGTTCTACAATGCCCCTCAAACCTATAGTGGCGAACGAACCATTTGCACAATGGGGCCTAGACTTCATCGAAATCATCAACCTGGTTTCTAGCGCCAGACACAAATGGATTTTGATCGCCACAGATTACTTCACAAGATGGACGAAAGTTGTTCCCCTTAAAAGCGCAATAGAAATATAGATTGTAGATTTCCTCGAGGAACTGGTGACAAGGTTCGGCCCTCCAAAAACTATCATTTCAGATAATGCTAGAGCTTTCCTAGGCACAAAGGTATGTCACTTTGCATTAAAGAATGGCATATTCCTTAAAAAATCATCAAATTATTATCCACAGGGAAATGGTTTAGCGGAGTCAACAAACAAAAGCTTAGTTCGACTCCTTAAAAAAATTGGCTTAGAACACCAAAGGGAATAGCAAAAAAACCTCTAAACAACGCTTTGGGAAAACTGCATAACTCCTAAGCAAGTCCTTAAGCCTTTGCCTTATGAGTTGGTATACGGGAAAGAGGTGTTGTTACCCATCTGCATAGAAATTCTGGCAATACAGTTATTGAAGTCTTTTGAGATAGAACAAAAGGAAGCTATGGAGGTTCGGCTCGCCGAACTCTTGGAATTACAAGAAAAAAGGGAGAGTTCCCTAATAGCTATGACAAACCGTCAACAGGTGGTCAAGCGATGGTTTGACAAGAAGGCTTCCGACCAAGGTTTAAAATGAGAAGACTTAGTGCTAAAATATGATAAAAGGGATGCTAAGCCAGGTTAGCATAGTAAATTTGATAGCCTATGGGAGGGTCCCTTTAAAATCATTCAGTGCAAAGAGCACAATGCTTTTGAACTAGAAAATATAGAACAGGAACCCTTAGGAATCTTGATCAATGGGATTCATCTTAAGTTGTTCCATTAGGTGATGAACTCTTTTTTGTACATATGTAAATAGTGCTTTTATTTTATTTCTGTTTCTTTGGTCGGTCTTTTGTGAATTAGTTTATGCTTCTGCGAATTAGCCCATTATTATTGGCGGGTGGAATAATAGAATTGCTTTACACACCCAGGTGCAGAGAAATAACAAAGTGAAGTTGAGAGCCCATAAAATTGAAATACATAATGAAGGAAAGAGTATTGATTTTCTTTAAAAGATATATATCTATTCATATATGTTTTTTAAATTACAAAAATAAAGGGAAGCCATAATCCAAAATTTAACAAGTATCTAAACTATTATATATATGGTGGCCTATTTTCAAGCTTATATATAGCTATGGGCAGGTATTTGTTGAGCAGGTAGGTAGAAATTTGTTGAGTGGCAAGGGGGTTTTTATCCAAAGGCGTGGTTGGCGGCAATTGACGCATTGACTGCAATGTCCACTTCTTCCTCGTCCACGGGTTCTTCGGCAGCACTGACAGCATCATTTGGCACAACTGCCATTGGCGGGGGGAATACCAGGTTCCTGAAGTCAGTATACCAATCTATGTCGTAGAAAGGTATCACAATGTAGCTGCGGAACAAAAAGTGTAGGGCCTGAGTAACCCTCTGCTAGTGTTGGTCGTGGGTCTATAGGCGAAATCCTCTAAGGAACGACAGCCAAATGACAATAGCTTCTTCCTCAATAAAGCGACGCAGGTCGCTGGCTAACGACAGGTCTATCCCATAGGAAGCATGAGCAACAACCTCGCCGAGACCATTCAGGTACTTTTTCGGGAAGATTTCTTTAACCAACTTCAGGATAAGTGGCTGGGGGACGTTGATGTCCAACATGGATGCTATGAAGTGGGAGCATATGTCGGTGTTCACTCGATACTTGTCCTCATACTCTATACAGTCTTTGCCTAAAACCCACTTTATGGCTACCAAGACCAAGGAATGCTTATTTTTGGTCATCCGTTTCAGCCTCCTAGTTGAAACCTCCCCTAGGAATGTCGTCTATGACTTATACAAGGTTAAGTGAATTGGAGTATCCATAACTCTGACACTATCCCTAGGCTTCTAAGCTAATGCCAAAATTTATCTATCACCTAACCTATGAAAAGGCTTGCTTAAGCCTCTGCTACTGACCTGTCACTACTCAAATGCTAAGTATGTTTTCCTTACTACTTACTGACCTATTTATAGAAAAATGACAAGATGCGTGCTAATCCGCTTTGAAAAAATGTGATATTAAGCTAGTTGCTAACTTGAAAAGTGTGCATGCGTTTGCTCACATTTCTGGGCCAGTTGCATCTATGATAGCACGACTCAATGCGTGTTAGATTAATAAGAGCTAATTAATTAGTTTTAAAAGTTGGCGCTCGTTGGTAGTGAGATGTATGGCCGCAGGCTATTGTGTCAATTCTCAAGCGTGTCCCAGAGCCCAAAGCGATATTCATATCTTTTCAGGCAGTGATTGTTTGCTTAGCATAATCATTCTGGCCAGGATATTAATTGCCAACGCATGCTAACGCAAGGTTAGCAAGCAAATTGTCGGCTCAAGTTCTAAGGAGATCACAACGTATCACATGATCACCAAATGCAATAATGAACTCCGGTCACCTCGAAATAGCAAGGAGTTCATTTTGCACGAATTGCAAAATTAATGGTACATGCCGAATTCAATGCAAAGGGCTTGCTTTCACCTACCACCTTGAAGAAAGATTGCCAAATATTGCATCAAAAGGTCTAATGTTTCAAAGTCTTTTCACAAACGCCAAGGAGCTAAAGTGTAGAGTTATTCTTCTTCTGTGTATCCTGAACTGAGGGGAATTGCAAAACCAGAAGCTTGCAGAAATCTTCAGAGAAAGAAAAATGTCAGAAACTTCATCTCAGCCAATGCAAAAAGAACTTAGCTAGGAGTTGTTTACGGCTATATGTTCTTTAGAGGAGGTATATATCTATGAAGATGTGGCGTACGCTACGCTTGGTATACCCAGCAGGCCAAGGAGGGCCTATACAGAAGAACTGAATAGGCCGAAGAATTGCAGAAACCAGAAAAGGGTTGAAGAAAAATGGGATAATATCTACGACCCAAGGCTTGCGAAAAAACCCTAAGTCCCTCAGAGAGACAGCCTGTGCAAGGTTATCGGCACCAAAGACAGACCAATCTACGGCACAGAGAGTTTGGTACAGTGTTCTCCCTCAATACATGGTCCCACTTGTGAACCATTGCCCGAAGGTAGTTGATGTTGTTGTCCAGTGTTATAATCCTGATACCTACTACATTAAAGGTCGTAGCTTAAGGGTGCACATCAATCCATAGGCCATTTGGCACATGTTATGCATTCCAGACCCAAGTAAAAGAAAAAAAAATATCGAGCCTTTTCACCTGAGCAAGGGAGAGAAAATATGGAAGAAAATGAGAAAGAGCTCAGAGTTCTTGTTGGAGGAGACTAGTAGGAAAGGCATCCCAACCGCTAAAGCACCAAGTATTCTGTTGTCGTGCGGTGTGTTTCATGACAATCTCCAGGATGCCATGTCCATGCTAGCCTTTGTGTGCGGCCAAGACTCCGATGAGAAGATAGAGACCTTCCAACTGGGATCGACAATGCAATTTCTCAAGCAGCATGAACTCTTTTGGTATGATTTTGCTGAGTTTATGGTTGAAGAAATGATACGAAAAATTGAGAATTATCAGGCGAAGAAAAAATTTAGGTTTCTTTCTTTTCTGGTCCACATGTTTCTGCATCAGAACCTAGATTTCTTCACCAGGTATTTTCCGCTATCAATTTTTGATGAGCAAAATAAAAGGAAGCCAGTGTCCTTATGGACGCCTTTTTTTTCGCATCATACGACTATTATGCATTTTCATACTATGTTATAGCTCCAATTTTGCATGATTTGATTAGAAAAGGTGATATAATCTGGCTCGATAAGGAGCAGACCGGATTTATGTAGAGTTTCACCCCTGCTTGTGACTAGTTCTTAGGCAAAGATTTTATTATCCTCCAAATGCGGGGCTTTACTGCAAACCTTTCCTGCTCCCACCCTGCATCATAGATAGAGTGTTCACGTTGTAAATGTTCCAACAAGTGTGTATCATTGATTTTACTTTTTGTAGCAACGAAAAGGTCAAGAAGAAGGGATTCTTATCTTGTCTGAAGAATTTCAAGTCGGTGACTCTGATAAAGAAACAATCAAACTAATTGTTAGAAGACAAGCTGGCCTATCTAGGGTTAGTACTGGTAGACGATAAGTGGGAATACAACCCTTTTGATGACTTACCAGAGCCACACATGAGGGTTACCCATGTTCCTCAACCATATTGGGAGAAGTGACGTAAACTACAAACGGATAAAGATGAGGATTTTGTTGAATTGGCGCGTATCCCTATGTAGGACACTAGAGGTCTATGGCACAAGTTCTACTTTGTTATGGTGGTGGCCCAAGATAATTTCCCCATGGAGCGCAGCATGTACAACAGGTTAAAGAAAGATGAGGAATGGAGTGAGAAAAAAAGCGGTTTTCTAGAAGTATCGCCAGGAAATAACACAGTTGGATGCTCTTTACAATAAACTAAAGGATGACCAATAATTTGAAAGGTTCTGGAAAGAAGGCCATCCTAGCCCGAGCTCTACCATTAATAGGAGCGGGGACCCGGAGGAGGAGTCCGAGGAGCAAGAGGAGGAAGCGGCGACATTGGCCTCGTCCGCGCAAAAAGAAAAAGGCCCCCAACAGTCCTCCTATGTGGCCACGAATGTACGCTTTAATATATCAAGAGGCTCGCATACACTCACTTGGGATGCTAAACCAACTAGGCTATCATTGCAACAAATAGAGATGATTGTCGAAGCATAAGAGACCCCACTTGTGAAACGACAGCGAACGAAGAGTATTATTGGACAAGATTCATAAGAACCTTCCAGAGGAAGAGTACTCGCTCCTAGCCAGGTACCGGAGGTTGCGGGGGAGTCACTGACATTTCTGGAGACGCCAGCAACTAGTCAACAGGCACAATTCGCTCATTCTTCTCTTACATCTCATTCCTTGGTATCTGCCCCTGCCTCGCTGATGATCCCTACCATAAGTACTGGCCCTCAACCTTCTGCTTTGAGTCTAACATATTCGGTAGGCTTCGCCTAGTTTTCGTAGACCACCCCGCTCATAATTAGTCCTCTGCGTATGCTTACACCCGCCGCTACCGCTCAAACCTTCCTCGCCTCACTTTCGAAAAGTATTCCCCCTGTGAGTGCCCATTCTTTTTTCGCTATGATTACAGATCCTCTTCCATTGCAACATTCTAACACCCCGTTAAGCATTCCACAGTCCTAGCCAATCAACCTTACGACTAATTCCCCAGTCCAGTCATTGCAAATGACTAGCCCTGCTGTTGGTTCTCAAACCAAACTATGGAACATGCCCCACTTCTCTCCACAAACTGTCACTCTCCAGAAGAAATAAATGTCTGCACCTATGAAGGTTACCTATCCCTATGCCCTACCTTCTAGTGCTCCTTTCACAGGTGGATTGGTTTCATCACCAGTTGAATTCATAGCACAGATAAATTGCGGAAAGGAGGCATGCGCGAATAGAATAAGGAAACGCAAGGCAAAAGATGATAGTATTTTTGCTGAGCCAAGAGTACAGGCTCTTTACGATAAGGCCCGACAAGAATTGAAGTTCGCAACCATGTACCCGAGGGTAAACAAGCCTCTGGGAGAAAATGCAACCAGAAGACTATGAGATATATGTGGTCGAACTCGACATGAAGGTAGCCCGACCGCAAGATAAAGTTGAAATCATGGAGGAAACACAACGGGTAGTCACTTCTGACTTCCTCAAAACTGGTCGCCAGCTAAAGAAGACGGATGAGCAACTCAAGGCAGCTAGGGAAAGGGTTAGTTTTCTAGAGAGGAAGGAGAAATCCTTAAAGGCGGATATTGCCTGCATGACTGAAAGAGTGCTGGCAGCAGAGAATGAAAGGAACAAACTTTGGGGAAAAATTGTGAAGACTCAGGTTGCCGACCCTACCATAATAGAAGAGCTACAAAGCAAGAACCAGGAGGCAGAGCAGAATCTGCGACTGAAGAATGAAGAGCTAGAGCGCCTCTGCCTTGAGCATAGTCAGGGGATGGCACTAAAAAAAGAAGAGTTGAAATGCCAACAGACTCAATATGAGCAAAGAATACAAGAGAAAGAGGCCGAATTTAAAGGCCTAAAGACTCAGATAAAGGAAGAGCTCCAAGAGACAAAGACTTCTCTAGATGAGCACTCAGCAAATCACTCTCGAATCGAGAAGAATTGGAATAAAGAAATGAGCAGCTGGCGTCCGAGAAAATAAAAAAGGAAAAATTGGCTGAGGCCATTATTTCAAGAGATGCAGAGATTACTTCGCTTAAAGCCTCTCTCCTGCCTCCCCCTACACAGCCCGATATCATTCTACTGGTTAGGCAATTATACATTTCTAACTGGGAGAAAATTAAAACCTTTTGCCTAACATTACAGTCTACCCTCTGATTTATTGACAATGCATCAAGGCTCATCCAGGAGGCCCATGATACGGTTGAACAGTTCCCACAGTTCATCTTAGAGAGGGTTCCTAAGGCAAAAGATCTACTCATCAAGCTATACTTGGTCTTTGATGAGATTCTGGTCAGAGTGGGTATTAAAGATCAGGAGGCTGTTGCTCAAATGGCAAACAAATTCATCCATTGCCACTCTGCCTTCCAGCGCACTAAAGCAGTCGTGGTTATTCTGAATAAGACACTAGATAGCATATGGGGAAGTTTCTCCAAGTTAGGCAAGATGGGACTGTCGTCCCCGTTCCTCGAGGATGGCTCTATTGCCATGACTGCACAAATTGTGAAAATTATAGAAGAAAAGGAAAATGACTCAAAGGCTTTCAAGGAGTTCAGCCATCCTCCCACGGTAACCAACATTGAGAGAATCATTCATCCGCTCTCACAACTGCTATTTCATATACAAGTAGGGGCTGGTTTACCCAATATGCTGCCTCACAAAGAAACTATTGATTTAAGTAGAGCAGAGGAGAATTTGCGCAACATAGTGAAGCTGTTCGAGGATGAATGGTTGCCTTTGCAGGCGGCTCTCTCCAATCTCTGACTCTATTATCCCAATGGATAGGGCTCTGGTCTATAGAACTAGAGAAATTTTGGATTCTTCATTCCTTAGTCGAAACACCCATGATAGTCACCAAAAGTTGTTAAATAAATCTTTAATAGCTCCCTTCGGGTTTATTTTTGTGCGCCAGCCTATGCATCGCCAAGTCTGCTCGGCTTTTCATCAAGGATTTGATTTGCTGCTCTACGCGTCTACTCTTCGCAACTTCAAATATCGACATTCCCTTTGAATCTTGGAAAGCTTCGCTGTGCTTCCACATGTCGTGGCTGCGGATTGCTTTTGTTCCTTGTTTTCATGATGCCTCATCGGGTTGTGAAATGCTGCCACGAAGCCTTCGTGCCTAAAAGGTACTGGCGGGCCCCATAGTTTCTAGCTGCAGTAGACTCTGGCTACGTGTCAACCGTTTGCAAATCTTTCAACACGAGTATGAAATAGCAACCGCGGGCAGCGAAATGATGCCACGCATCTTTTACGCTCGACTGATGAACACGCCCTGTGCTATGATAAGGTAATTGGACCATTCGACACGTGTTGCATTTTTGTAAATCCTCTGCAGTGATGGGAGAAAGTTTCATACGAGCAGCAAAAGGCTGCCACGTGCCTAAGCAGCGGATCTGTTATGTGGGCAATGAACCAGATGAACCAAATAATGTTATTGGTTGCTGCTTATCATAATCATTTGCACTAATGGATGACACTTGTCTAACCAGGACCACCGCCATCATTACAGAGAGTGCACCTGTGCCCGGGATGACTGGATGTTGTGTTCTGGCTTGATACTGTTGTAACGGCCTTGAGAATATTCTAATTCAGGCATCATTGCAAAAGATTGTGAGTTCTTTTTTGTTACTGTTTTCCGAAGTGGTGGGAGGTTTTCCTGCTATATATACTTTCTTTGTTGATGATAAATGGTCCAGAACTGGGGAAAAAACACACTAGTTTTAGTAAAAGACGCTAGACCTTTTTTACTGTTTTATTATAATTGCAAAACTCTTAGACTGTGCCAATAGTTTGGCCTTTCTGTTTTCTTATGCTATTTGATCAAACTATGAACTATGCTTTATATTGTCTTGATAATTCATTTGAGAACTTATATATATGTTGGATGCAAGTTTGCTTACCTAGATCATGTCTAGTGACTCTTCTTGGTAGTGAGAATGTGTGCAACGTTATTTTATGTCAATAAATGAATTGTCTATGCTATAATATTAAGTCTTTGATATTTTGGAACACAACAATACCATTCAGGCCCTTAAATCTATGATTTATCATGCCCATCATTAAATCTTGGCGTATCGCCCTAGGTTAGACTTTACTTTATTATATCCACTTCCTTTTCCCTTTCCAAACCCCATTATAAAAGAAGTTGACTTCTTTAAAAATCCAGAGGTTACTCAGTTTAATGCAAAAGGTCCCCCTTAAACTAAGTTTCCTATAAGACTCTGTTACCTCGTCAAATATTGACGTCAACAATTAGGACAAGGGAATGAACCGTAAATCTTTGAAAATAAGCCTCGTATCCTCCAACTCGTGTGAACGTCCTATAATTTTTCAGTTCAGTAATTAATGACATGTCACTTAAGATCATATTCATGTGGGCAGTTATAATATATAGAATTTCTTTGATACCAAAGTATACTTCGCTAAACAACATCACATCACTGCCAAATTTATTTAATTTGAGGTAACTTGAGTGTCCTTGTATTATTAATTCCTCTCGAATGAACTCCACTAGAGCTTATCCCTTCATTCTATAAATCAAATTGAAGTGCTCTCATTCTTTACTAGCTTAGGTTTCTAGGATAGTTTTCTCTTTTGAGTCCACTTTTATAAAAGTCCTTATGCCCTTTATTATGAACTTGAATTTGGTTTCCATAACCTTTATGATTAGATAGCTTATTTATAATATTCTTCTTCTCTAGTTAGGAGATGCTACCTTCATCTACCTTACTACATTCCATATGATATTTTTCCTTGATATCCTTTTTCCCTCAAAGTGCATTATTTTATTAAGTGACCATATTTATGCTAGATTCAACATCTCTATGGGATTTTTATACTCAAGGGATTTGTCTCATTCTATTTCCCCAAATTTTGGTATAATATTCTTTGGTGGATCTTTTGTAAGATCCAATCCATGTAGATATGGGTATAATTAGAAATCCATTTAACAAGATAGTGACAAGATGTATCAATTGATTCACCGAGGAATTGGCAATCATTTCAAAGATATATTTTGACCATAATTATTGAGTTGGTGTTTACATGTGAATCTATACATTGTGGATTTAATTTCCTCTATTCCCAAAAAGCTTAGATATTAATGTTTCATAAAGAGCTTTGTATTTTTGTAAATGTATGGTTCCCCTCCAAAGATCTTGTCTCCATAAATATCCTAAGCAAAGATATCTAAACAGTAGATTCTTGTAAATGATATGATTTCATATTCTTCATTTGGATTTTATTTTTTATTTATCCATGTATGCAAATATTTTATATAAATCTAAGTAACCAAGAATCTATAAATAAAACTCGTGACTTGCAAGGATGAAACATTCTTTGTGAACCTAACAATGTCTAGAATGACCACTAGATCATTTTCCATGGTATGAATACAAAAATTTCTCATATTTTTTTTGTCCACTATCTTCCTCTTTCTAATTTCTATAATGGATGTCACAACCTCATTGTCCAAGACTAATGATTTAGAACATCGTAGAAGAAGAAACCCTTAGGGGGATGCCTCCCTCCACTATTGATCATTTCTATGAAAAGGAAAAAGCTAAAGAAAAAGAGAACCAACTTATTGTTATATCAATTATTTATTTATTTACTAAATCATTCTGGTGTCAATGATTTTTACTACTAGATAGTATAGTGGCTTGGTCCTTACTAAACCAAAGCTTGTACAATTAATGAATTTATATGCCCCCTTTAATTAGTTGTGTGTAAATATGTAGTAATTTGGATGAGAATATAAATATATGTAAAATGTTGGATGAGAATATAAATAGATGTAAAATGATGCAACCTTGGAGATATTCATTATCATAAAATCATATTCCCCCTGTAATTAGTTGCATGTAAATGATGTAGTAATTTAGATGGGAATAGAAATATATGTAAAATGATGCAACCTTGGAAAGATTCATTATAATGTACGATTATAGAGATAACATCATTTGACATGATATGGTAAAATTACAAAGTCATGTCACACTTCAAGGAAACAAAAAAATATGAGAATTAAATCAAAAGGATTTTCAATTCAACAAGACAAGTGGCACCTCCATGGTATCTCTGTGGCCCTCCTTGGGATAACTTGTAAACAAAATTTATGGGGGCATCCTACAAAAGGGGATTTTAGTTAAATCTCCTTTGGTGGAAAGGGGTTTAGCTAAACCTCACCTCTAAAAGACTTCATAAAACCCTCTATTGGGAGCATCATGGCATAGGAGAAAAAACAAAACCCTCAAGATTGAACATGTTTGTTAGTAGTGGAAATGAAAATTTTATGGTGCCATACTTCTATATTTTAATATTACTAAAAATCAATATTTCTAGCCACTTCTATAAATTATTTTCAAAATTCTTAAAAAATACCCTTTTGAAGATCTTGAAGAGTATGGTTTGAATAATATATTTTGATCACAATTATTATTTTTATACTAGAATTAGATCACTAACACCCAAACACAAGTCTCATCCTATTAAGAAAATTATTTAAAATTTTGAATAAAATACAATTCAATAGAAGAGAGAGTTCTTGTTGTGATATAACTTTTTATTTTAGATAAATAGTCACAAATAAGGTGAAAATTGAGTAAATTATCATGTTTTCAACACACCTAACTTCAAAATTTTATTTATCACAATTATATTTTTTATACATTCACTATAAAGTTGAAGTTCATAACATGGGAAAAAAATCATACAAAAAATGAATTTTGCTATAAAAAATGTAACATTTGAGCTACATCTATTTCTAAATATTTTTTGACAGCTAATACTAATGTCAACTTTATTAAAAAAATCTAAATAAATTTTAAATTAAAAAATACAACCATAAATTGTATTGAAAATTCTACATTACGTAAGAAATACATCATTTCAAAATTCAAACATATATATAATTTTCAAGTGCTTAATATTAAACAGGCGTAACAATGTTCATTTCCTTTATAAAAGTGTGGCATGGTACTAAAATTTGATCCATAAAAAAGTATTGAAGGTATGCTCATGAAAGCAATATAGTATAGGTAGCAAGGTGCCCCCAATGTTGCCCCAAGTAGAGCAATAAGGTAAGTGAGATAGCTACAATGCTAGATAGTTCCCTTGTAAGCATATACAAGTGTAAGATATCATCCTAATAAGCATTAGGAAAACGATTCAATCATCATAGATATGTTAGCAAAATATATAACTAGGGTTAGCATAAACATGAGCAAGCATATAATCATGAGATGTGAACATGGTAATAATAAAATATCTTATATTTGCCGTAATAAAATATCATGTTAATGAAAATATAATAATTTTTAAAGTTTAATCATAATCATTAGAACCATGTATGGAGAATCATGGAAGTGAACCATCAATATAGTAGAAAAGTGGTCAATGCCATAAATGATATACCCCCAGCTAAGACACATCGTTTAAACAATATAACATATATGTAAATATGTAAACCATGGACTCTCCAAATCTCAACCAATGATAGAATCATCATCCATTAAGTCATATTCATCTCAATTGTGTGGTTTGCAACCACCTTCAAGTAAGTGAATTTTATCATTATAAGATGTAGCACTTTTAGCAGAAGTACTTGAATGAACCATGTGTTACCTTTCTTTTCCATTATTCATGTGTTTTTATAGTATGGTCCATTTATCATTTTAAAATATTTATATTTTATTTTGAAAACAATATAGAGGAAATACCTTTAGAATATGTAACAATGAGTTTGTCAAATTTTACTCGCTTATTTTTCTTTAGAGGATAAAGATTAAACTTTCATTGCATTTACACACGTGGAGGATGAGCAATATCTTATTATTTCTTTTATTGAGGTGGACTCGAGAATTTTAACTTGCTTTCTTCTCTCGAGTTCAAAGGTGGAGGCAATAAAGAAGGCTCTATTTGCTCCATATTTTATCTTGAAATTTAATATATGGCCATTCATTATAAACGAATATGATATAACATATGAACCTTAGCTTTGAACTCATAGGGACCTTATTTAATATTTTCTACAAATATATTCAATTTAAAATGACTTGACTCAAAAATAGGTACATTCACATCTCCCTTTACTTTGACAATTTTGTTTCCATGAATGTGTTTTAATCATTAGTGAATATGGATGGTAAAACCCTTAGCTACTCAAGCCAAGGCCTTCCAAGTGATATATAAAATCTATGAGAAAACAAAATAACATGAAATAAAACCTTAATTTCATTGAATTCCACTTGGAGAGGAAATATTATGACATCCTAAATTAGCAATATTGATACCATTAGTAATCTTCAATGACATACTTAAATCTACATAACCATCATGTTACAAATAACAATCATATATAAATTATTTTATAAAATATTAAACCAACTCACTGGATCATTTGGGATACCACACATGGATGACCATGAATAATACCAAAAAAAATATGGTCCATAGTAATTATTGTGATAAATCTCTTCATTATAAAATGAAATAGTCAAAGGTGACCAAGGAGAAGAATCTCTAGCATGAGTCATCCCCGCAAAATTACTTGTATAATGGGAAAATGAACTAGTATACTATGTATCCATCAAATATTTATCTAGATATAATTTGCATGTGCCATATAATTATTAAGATGCTTAAACACCTGTTAAAATCCATATTTGTTAGACTAAGTATGTGAAGAAAAGGATTTATATAAATCTATAAATTTTGATTAAGTGGAGCAAGCAGATGAACACCACCAATATGTGTAACTTTATTATTTATCAAATATTTTACCTTATGCTTTAGATATATACAAATTTTTGTGTGAGGTTCATTAAGTCTATGAAAATGGAAAATAGCATTCTTGTTATAACCCTTGAAGAGTCCTCCAAATAAATCCAATGGATGGATGTCTAGAGGATAAATCTAATGGATGTATGGATGGATGGATGTCTAGACAAATTTAATGTGAATGTTGATGTAATAATTGAAACATTCCATTAAGTTGAAAACCTAGAAAGGAGGCGATCGAATGGGGGCGATGGAGAGCGTTGGTCTGTGTAGGCTATGGCCTGCATGAGGGGCCTTTCATTCTTGCATGCGCCCGATCTTGGGCTTATTTGCTTCCTGCTTTTGAGTTGGGTGTGGGGTTGGGCTTTGTCAGGTGTTCGGGTTGTGGTTTGTGGCTGTTGGATGGGGTTGGGGCCAACTTTTTGTCTCGCAGTGTTTGCAGTTTCAACTTTTCTTTTGTTGGTTTTCTTCTTCTTTGGTTTCCATAGAGTGTGCTTTCATCTATGGTTATGGCTCCAGGTGAGACTTCTAGGGAAAAATCCCCTTTGAACTTTCGTGCTACTATTGGGGTTTCTTCCCCAAACCAAAAGACAAGAATGTTTGATAATAGTTTATTTTCCAATGATGTTGGAGATGGAGGTTTTATGCCTACAAGAGGATCTCAAATTCTGAAGGTGAACGGTTGCCTAGAACGCGCTAAGTAGAGACCCGTTTTGGTGATTCAGCCAGAATCCATTGCTGAGGACATTGAATATTTTCCGAAGCATGCCTTGCTTTGCAAATTCATGGGAATGAGGGTTTCACTTCAATTTTTGGAGTCATGGTCGTAGCGGACTTGGTCTCCTGAGGGGGAAATGGACATTATGTTGTTGGCTAACAACTACTTCATGGTGGTTTTCAATTGAATGGCAGATCAGAACAAAATTTTTGAGGGTGGACCTGACTTCCACAATCAGGTTGGTCTTTTTATGAAACCTTGGCATGCGGGCTTTAATCCTTCAAAGGAACTACTAAATCGTGTTCCTGTTTGGGTGCGTCTCCCCAGATTTCCTATTGAGTGTTGGCATAATGATATCCTACACAATGTGGCTGTGCTATTGGGTAAACCTGTGGGTGCCTCTCAAAAAATGAGGGAAAGAAAGGTAATGACTTTTGCTCACATTTGTGTTGAATTAGATTTAAGTAACTCTCTTCCTGATTCCTTAGAAATTCTGGCGGGTTCATATTCTTGGGTTCAACAATTAGATTATGAAACACTGTCGTTTCGTTGTCGTCTTTGCCATGAATATGGCCATCTTCAGAGAAGATGCCCAAGATCTAAGCCATTTGAGACTCAGTCATCTCAATCCGCTCGTAACCCTCTGAGGGGTGACAAAGGAAAAGTGCCTATGTCTAGTGAGGTTGCAAATGTTGAGGGTTTTATTCCAGCTAAAGCTCGCAATAAGAATCGAGGTCAGAAGAGAACATTTAAGGAAAGACATGAGGGAGATACCTTTAATAAGTTTGAGGTTTTGGATGATCTCAGTCTGCAGGAGGTGAACCCTGGTATGTTTGGAATGGACCAGAGGGTTATGGAGGAGGTTCGGGAAGACACTGCCACAGAGGACATTCAAATGCCACAGATAGAGGGGGCCTTGCAAACAAACTCAGTTCAGAGTTTAGGGACATCTAAGGAACCTAAGTCTATGGTTATTGCGCCATTGATGGTGGGAGAAACAACTAGTCCTCCTTTGAAAATTGTTCCTGATGTAGCAAAAGGAAGCAAGGATTCTCTTGCATTGGGTATTCTTCATAAAGACTTGAAGAAAGGGACTATGAAGAAGCCTTCCAAGACTGGAAGAAAGAAATATTTTGAGAAAATCAAGCTGATGGGGGAGACTTTAGTGGAGTCAGGTTCTGTCAAAACTCTTGACTCCCACTTTTTTAATCCTCCAAAATGATAATTCTCTATTGGAATGTATGGGGATTGAACAGTGGCCCTAGACAAAAAGTTGTTCGTGACTTGGTGCGAATTCATTCTCCTGATTTTCTTTTTTTACAGGAGACGAAGTTATCTGTTGAAAGCATGACTAGTCTTTCATCTAAGTTGTGGAGTAGAGGTGATTGCTAGTGTATTGGTGCTCATGGTACTGTTGGGGGTGTGGCCTGCCTCTGGAATCCTTTGAGGATTCGCCCTCTCTGGTGGATGTCTTCTAAATCCTCTATGTCTTTGATCACTACAAGTATTGAGAGTGGGGAAACTATTCTTCTCTCCAACATTTGTGCTCCTACTGACTTTCTGGGTAAGCAATATTTATGGTCCCATTTAATGTTTATCCGAAGTATGGTGCCTTATCACCCTTGGATTATGGCAGGAGATTTCAACGCCATTATTGAGCTGGCTGAGAAACAGGGTGGTATAGCAAGATTGGAACCTTCTACTTTTTTGCTTCGTGATAACATATCGGCTTTGAACTTGGTGGATATCAAGCCTAGAAATGAATAGTTTACCTAGAACAATCGGAGAATTGGGGAGAAGTGCATTGTAGAAAGACTTGATCGCTTTTTGGTTTCTTATTTTTGGGTTGGTGGTGGTTTGTCTACTTGTTCAGAGATTCTGGATTGGCGGGGTTCAGATCATTGGCCTATTAAGTTAGTGGTGTCCTTTGCTCGGGTGGCCCGATCTCCTTCTTTCAAGTTCCAACTTATGTGGTTGCGTGATCCCTCTTTACAGGACTATGTTGCTCACTAGTGGAGGATTGGTAGACCCGCCTATGGCACAACTATGTATACTTTTTCCAAGCTATTGCAATATGTTAAATATCAACTTAAGTATTAGAATCGCCATTGTTTTGGGAACATTTTTCATGACAAAGATCTTGCTCAATCTAAGTTAGATAATATAACCAAGGAAATTAGGGAGAATGGTTTGTTTGAAGCCTTGCTTCAGGAAGAGGCTATGGCCTTAAAAATCCTGGAAGAATGTGAAATGTGTGAAGAAATTTACTGGAAACAGAAAGCTTGTGTGGAGTGGCTTCAAGAGGGGGATAAAAACACTGCCTTATTCTTTAATTCGGTGAAGGCGAGGAGGCATGGTAATTCTATTCCTATGCTTGTGAATGATAGGGGAGAACATATTTCCTCCTTATAGGAGATATCTAGAGAGGCAATGCAGTATTTTACTTCTCTTTTTAGGGAGGACACTCAAGAGGGTTTTGTTGAGGAAGCTCAGGTTCTTTCTTGCATCCCCCAACTTGTTACTAGAGAAATGAATGATAATCTTATGCATTATGTTTCTCTAGAGGAGTTGGAGGAGATTGTTTTCCATATGAAGAAAGGGAAAGCTCTGGGTCCTGACGAGTTTCCAATTGAATTCTTTCAAGAATTTTGGGATATTATTAAGGTTGATTTATTAGAGGTGGTCCAGGAATCTCAGAGGAATAAAGAAATGCTTCGGGCATTGAACTCCACTTTTCTTGCCCTCATCCCAAAACGTGATGGGGCAGATCGGTTAAGCCAATTTCATCCCATTGCCCTTTGTAATGTGATTTACAAGATTATCTCTAAGGTGATTGCTGAAAGGTTGAAGAAATGGCTTAAATGTCTTATCTCTGAGGAGCAAGGTGGCTTTGTGGCTTACCAGCAAATTCTGGATGGAGTTGTTATTGCTACAGAGACTATCCACTCTATGGCTACGTCAAAAGCTAAGGCAATGTTTATCAAGCTTGATATGGCTAAGGCTTATGATAGAGTTCGGTGGTCCTTTCTTCGAAATATTCTTGGGGCCTTTGGATTTGCTGAGGACTGGATTCAGTGGGTTATGAGTTGTGTAACTTCTACCTCCTTCTCTGTTTTAATCAATGGGGAGCACACTGAGCTTTTTGGAGCTTCTCGTGGTCTTCGGCAAGGAGACCCTCTTTCCCCTTATCTCTTTCTTCTTTTTGCTGAAGGGTTGGGGAGATTGTTGAAAAGTAATATTGAGTCGGGAGTTATCCAGGGGTGGAGGTGGGGCAATGAGTTGCCTCCTCAGTCACACCTACAATTTGTGGATGATATTGCCCTGATGGGTATGGCTACTATCAGGGAGGCTACTAATCTGTGTAAGGCTTTGGATGTTTATCTCACCGCTTATGGTCAATTAATTAATGAAGATAAGTCCTCCATCTTCTTTTTTAATACACCTGGACCTATTCAACAGAGAATTTCTCTTATTATGAGGTTTCAGATAGGCTCTCTTCCTTTGAATTATCTGGGTATTCCTATCTCTTCTGGTAAGCTCCCTAGAGATTCTTGGTAGTATATTCTAGACAAATTTCGAGTGAAGGTTAATCATTGGACTCATAGATGGCTTTCCTTTGCTGGGTGTGTTTAGTTGCTTAAATCTATGGTTCAGGCTCTTCCCTTGTATAGATGTATGCTTCAGGTGGCTCCGATGGGCTTTGTTAAGGAATTGGATTCCTTGGCAAGGCAGTTTTTATGGGTTGGAAACTTGTCTTCTTCTAAATGGAGCCTGGTCAGATGGGATATTGTGTGCTCCCCTAAACAGTTGGGTGGTATGGGTTTGAGGCATTCATCTTTATCTGGGATGGCTTTGGCTGCAAAACTTTATTGGAGATGGTGTGTGGAGCAAGATCAGCTATGGGCTAAAATTCTACTTCTTAAATATCTTCCTGGGATCCCAAAGGATGAGGTTCCCCGTTAACCTTTGGTGGGAAGTGGATCAGTGATTTGGGGGACTCTCAAGAAAGGGGCTACTTTGATTAAGGAGGGATTATTTTGGATATGTAAGAAGGGAACAGATGCTCTCTTTTGGTCTAACTCTTGGGATGGTTTTCCTCCCATTATCTCTCAGTTTCCTAATTTATTGGCTCTCTGTCAGTGCTTCTTGGAGGCTGGTTGGTCAAGGGCGAGTGATTTTAAATCTTTTCACCCTTGTGGTCAGTTGGAGGTTGCTAGCTGGAAGTTCCCATGTGAGTGGTCGATGGTAGGTTTGGAGGAAGATTGTGTTGAGCTTCATACTATTTTATCAGTTAGACACTGTAGTTCCCTCAAGGACAAGGCTATTCTTGCTTGGCGCCCAAATCCTAAAGGCATTTTTTTTTGTGGCTAGTGGATATCAGGAATTGATGGCTCACAGATTGAATGGAGAAGAGGTCCATTGGTGGAAGTATGTGTGGAATAAGTTCTATTGGCCAAAATGTAATTGCTTTGTGTGGACTTTGGCCTGGAATAGGTGTTTGACTTGGGACAATATTTAGAAGCGTGGATTTCATGGACCTTCCTTATGTGTTTTGTGTGGTCCTGCTGAGGAGGACTTCTCACATTTGTTCTTCAGATGTTATTTCTCCTTGCAACTCTGGTACCTTTGGTGGGGTGTTTGGAAACACCCTTGTGTTCATGCTTCATCTTTGGTGGAATTCTGGAGAAGTTTGGGTAAGCTCCCTACTTTGACTCCTTTTCTTCAGATTGTTTGGTGCATTGGACCTACCTTTATTCTCTGGTAGATTTGGCTAGAGCGAAATCGTAGGATTTTTTGAGGGGAAAGGTTAGGTATCCAACAAGTTTGGTATAGAATTTTGGGAATGATCCAGGAGACTATGGAAGCTAAATGTGAGGTGATGTTCCCACTTGATAGAGGGGATGCTGAAATTATTGACAAAATGGGTTTTCAAGGTTTATCTCCTACCTCTGCTTGTGTCAAAAGGGGTAGAAGTGTGAAAAAGAAAGTTCAAAGGATGGGTAGATAGATGCCTCCTCTTGAGGATATCTTGAAGATTAACACAGATGGCTCTTCCCGTGGTAATCCTGGACCTGTTGGGATTGGCGGCGTGGGTAGAGACTGTTTAGGCGAAGTTGTGTTCTTCTTTTCTATTTATAAAGGTTGGCAGGCTAATAATTTTATGGAGGGATTGGCGATTGTCTATGCTCTAGAGCGTGCTTATGCTCTAGGTTGGCGTAAGGTTATTTGTGAATCTCACTCTTAGGTTATTGTGAATTTGTTGATTGAACGTAAGGTGAAGGATGTTAATTGGCAGCTGGCTCTAGTTGTTCAATAGATCTTGCAAATTAGTTCTAGGATGGATATGGTGTCCTTTGTCCACATTCCATGTGAGTGGAATAGGGTTGCTGATTGTTTGGTGAAGTGGGCTTCAGATCATGTTGATGTTTGGAGGGTTGAGGAATGGAGACATCTTCCCCATGATTATTGTTTGGATTTGAGGAGGATCTTGACTGAGGATATGGATGGTTGTGGAGTTGGTTGACCGGTGCTCTTGCTCTTCTATTGTTCTTATGCTTTTCTCTCAGAGAAATTGTTTTGAGATTTGCTTGTAATCTTTTTTCTGAGTTTCAATAAAGTTTTTACCCCTCTTTTATTAAAAACCTAGAAAGGAGGCTTAGTGGAGACCCGCGATGAACACTTTAAAGTGAATCACTAATTTAAACTTGTGATCACTACTCATTTTAAATACGCGTGTTATTGACATTTCTCATTCATGGGGGTCTATATGACATGTTGTCTACTCTCTCCTCCACCAAGGGAATATTTGGCATTCTCCTCTCTCATTTTTAAGAAATAAATCTTGTATGTGTTATATTTAGGTGGATACTTGTTAGATGACTTGACTTGTAATATTTAGTTGAGTTGATACATTATATTGTTGTTGAGTACTTGTAAAGGGCAATGTTGTTAAGGACTAATGTTGTTCTCTTTACAAATTTATATTGAATCATTGTATATTTCGTAGGTTATGATTATGTGTGAGTGTGTAAGTTGCATTTGGTTATGATATTACAAACCACAAGCACTAATGTTTGGAGATCAATGGAGGATTCAACAAAATCCTTTTTTTTAAAAGATATCAACACCACCACTATTAAGTTGGACCCAAAGATGTTTGCACTTGAATACTTCTTTAACTTCCTTTTGATTTTTCTTTGTAGCACCTTCTATAAGGTTATCTTCAAATTTATCACCAATATACTCAAGGCCATCCTTCCAATTATGATTTTTGAGGAGCAAAGAAAATTCATGCTTGACCACAATATCTTGGATGAAATTATCATTTCTCGTAAAGTAATTTATTCTACTATCTATTGCTACAAAATTGTGTGGTTTTGAAGCTAGATATAAACAAAGTTTATGTTGAGTTGACTACTGCTTCCTAATGCTCATCCTTAGGAAGCTTGGTTTTCGTAAGGATTGGATAGATTATGATTTTAGTTGCATCTCCACTCCTTGCTTCTCCAATTTGGTTAATGAAATCCTTGATGCTTTTTTTTAAGCCTACTAGAGGTCTACATTAGGGATATCTTATCTCCTCCTTCCTTTTTTATATCCTCATGGAATAAGCTCTTGGTAGGAAAATCAATGCTTATCTAAGAAATGAATATTGGTCTAGTGTTCATGTCACACGTGAAATTTAGGCTAGCACACATCAACAATTTCTTAATGACACAATTTTGTAGAGGAAGTACGGTGGTGGCAAGAACCATAAAACATACTCTATACAAATATGTCCTACCCTCAGACCAACTTATGAACTAGAAAAAAACAAATATTTTCTTCTCTAACATAGGGAAGAGTGCCCAAAGATGAATAACAACGACTCTAGGCTTTTTGATCAGAACTCTACTTGGAAAATATCTCGGTGTTCCTTTATTCAAAGGGGTAGTGAAATCATCTCTTTGGGAGGAAAACATAAATAACTAAAAATCCAAATATAAATTTTGGAAGGAGATATGAATCAACCAGTTGGGAAAATCCTCATGATAAAATTTGTTCTCTCAACCATTCAGATATACATGAGGTGAAACATTTAGTTAACAAATAAGGCTAACAATGACTTAGAAGGATTAATGAAAAATTTCTTTGGAAAGGGTTGAATGAGGTAAAAATAATTCTTCATTTGTTGGGAAACAACCTATGGTGAAAAGAAGGGTGGTGGTCTTGAGATCAATAGGTTGAGGAAGTAAAACATGGCCCTTAAGGAAAAGATCATTTGAAAAATGTTTAAACCTTTGGAGGTAAAATGGAGTTAAATTTTCTAGAATAAATATCTATATTCACCTAACCAAACTAGGATCTTATCCATAAAAAATCCTCCTAATCCCATATCTAGAACTTCACGCTTCAATGTCACTTCCTTGTCATTGATCGTTTATATTGGGTCATTAATAATGGTTGTATTGCTCCATTCTAGATAGAATATTGGAATATTTATCCTCCTAAGGAAAATACAACATTATCTAAATGCATGGATATGCTTTCAAATCCCTAAGGTACAAAGGTATTAGACTACTTGGGTTAAAGATGTTGACTAGAGATGGAAAAGTTTGAATAACACTCCTCTCGAATTATCAATTTTTTTCTCTTCAAGCTAAATTCATGGGTAGAAAAATAAATTTATTTCCAAATAAATAATGTTTTTTATGGAAAAGTCCTAAATAATGAGTATACTCAATAAAATTAGAATACACACTCCAAAAATTATTAGAGCTCAATAGTGATTGGCCAGTGGATCTTTGTTGGAATACGTATTACTTCCCAAAAGTAAAAGCCTTTGTCTATATTGCTCTCCATAAAATAATTTTAAGTGGGGTATCACCTTATAAAAATGAAATCCATGGTTCTTTGTGGTATGTACTATGCAAGCAATCAAACAAAATTATTGATCACCTCTTGCTCAATTGCCCCTTTGTAAACACTTTTGCAAGTATGAGCAAGTTTTGTGGTGTTGTCATTGATGTCAACACAGTTTAGAATGTTGTAGATTGTGCATGTATAGTTGCAACGTTGTTGAGATGTTGTGAGTACATGGAGCTATCCTCATGATGTTGTAGATGTGTTAAAATGATGAGTTTCCAAGTGCTTTTGAGAAAATTAATATAGAAAGAAGTAAGAGTTATGTATGTGTTCAGAATGTGCTCTGGTATGTGCTTCATGTTTATTCTGTGTTGATCCTATGCTTGTGCAAATCTGAAGGGTTGTTGTTGGGGATCTATTGGTTTCATCTCCTAATTTGTAGCTTCTAGTTTGGAGTGTGAAATTTGTGTTCATCGGTGTGTGAACTGGTTTGACAAAATTGTTTGTATGTGGACTGAGAGCAATGTTTCTGCTCTGTAGTCCTCCACTATTTTGCTTCAGGTTCTACAGATCTGGAATATGTCTTGTGATGATGTTCTCTAGGTTATGGTAGAGATGTTCATGGTTTGGTGTTCCAAAAGATGAGTTTCAGAGTTGTATGTATTTGCACAATCCGGATGGATTGATGGAAGATGTTTTGTGTTTGAAAGTTGTTGCACTTGTTGTGTATGTATTTGAAGGTATATGAGATGTGTTCTCATGCATGATAAAGCATGTTACACTATCCACATGTTATCTTCTTGTTGGGAAGCGTGTACTTCAATGTTCATTTGTGTTTTCACAAGGTTTGGCCAACCTGGTGTTTACACTTCATATGAAGAATTAAAAATTTAATTAAGCATGTGATTGATCTGAGGTGTTGTTTTTGGTCTTGGTTAAGTATGTAATTGGTCCACTCTCATTCCTTTCCACCACAGGAATGTTGATTTGTTGACCTGATTTGAATTCATGAAATGAAGTGTATGCGACCAACCTTGGAGAAAGTTTCTAAGGTTGAAGATGATATAAATGCAAGTCGAGTTGCAAAAGATTAAATTATACAAAGAAATGAAGTAAGCCACAAGTGAAAAGTAGAGTTGTGTGAAAGTGAGTTGAGGCAGCAGTACTTCATTGTGTTAGATTCTTGAAAGTAGTGAGCTGAAGGTTTCTGTAATCTTCTAATCCAGGCTACGAATGTGTGTAAATTGTTGTGGTGGATCTTTCTATTTTCTTTTGTATTTATAGGTAGTGAGCCTCCTTGTTGGATAGTAAATCCTTTATGTAGGCAAAGCCTTTGTATCCGGGCAGTGAGCCCTTGGCAATGAGCCTCTTGTATTCGGTTTTTCTATCTCTTTATATTTTGAGTTAACCCTCACCGTGGTTTTTCCCTTGTTGGGTTTTCCACGTAAAATCTGGTGTTCATTGTGTTGACTTTTCTTTCTATTATTTGCATTTCATGTTCATATTAATAACATATTAGTGTGGTTGCGAAGTTGATAAGTGTTTGAAGTTTTGAATTTGAATTTGGTGACAACTGATTCACCCCCCTCTTTGTTGTCTTGCGCCTTTTAACAAACACATGTTGGAAATGGTTGTATGCTTGCTTGGACTAGAAGAGTGCTCTTCCAAACAATCTCCTTGATTACTTTAAGAGCTAGATAAGATTCAACAATTCGTATTAGGATGGTGCATTGGTATTCAAGTCCCTCATTGACTATTTAACACATTTGGAAAGAATGCAATAGATGTATCTTTAAGGAGGAGTTAAAGGTTGAGGATGTGCTGGAAAGAATATAAGTTAGCATTTGAAAAGTGCTAAAGTCAAAGATATGGGATTGCTAAAATAATCCTTCCTTCCTCTCTATTGTTATATGGAGCCCAATCAGACTCAGAGGTTCAAATTTCTCACCTTTTGTTGGTGTGTTTCCCCCCAAACTATGAACAATTTTGTTTGCATGTAGAATTTCAATGGTCACAAATTGGAATGCAAGCAACAACGTGTGGGAGGAAGTCAAATAATCACATGGATTTCAGTTTTGATGCTGTATCATGGGTGTGTGAATGGTAATGTGAAGTTGCAAGTCATAGATCATGACAGGCTATGAAAACACGAGTTAAGCAACATGTGCATGTAGCACAGTGTGTGTGTGAACAATAGTGGAAATCATGGTTAATTCAATTGTTGCAAGTCTTTGTAAATTACATTTGATGGAAGTAAATAATAAATTTGGACTTTGTTGGTGGACATAGCCTGAGTTTGGGTGAAGCACGTTAAAAATCTTGTGTTGTCTCGTTATTTTTGTATTTATTTATTCCTCTATTTTTAGTATTTTTTTGTGCATTTAATATTTGCATTTAATTGGTATTAGGGTGATCCCACAATAGTGGTTTACAATTCCCTTCACGAAGAAAAATTGCAAAAATGCTCCCAAGAAAAAAATTTCAAGTTTTTAGGGGTTCGCTCGAGGGGGGGTTTCGAGCGAACCCAAAAAGGGGTTCACTTGAACCCCCCCTTCGAGCAAACCCTTTGTGATGTAGCCCCATTTGGTGGGGTTTTTTAATAAATCAATGGGAAATGGCAAACTTCTAGCAAACCCCCCTTTGCTCAAAGAGGTCCAAGGGGGTTCGCTCGAACCCCCTTTTTTGCCCTTCTCCCTCTCCTCTAGCAAATTTTTACAAAATTTTGCCTTTTCAAGCTTGGGTTGAAGATGAAAATGGAATCTACTTCACAGACCCAACTGGATGATAGTAGTCCTCGGAACGAGCTATCCATCAAATATAATTTTAATATATTTTGGTTTTATTATGTATTTTTTTTAGTTTAATTAAACATAGGTTTTTCACCGAAAATCAAGCTCTCTATTATGCACATTTGGAAAAATAGAAAATTATAAAAAAGAATCTAAAAAATATCTATGCACTTGATATTGATGTCCTAGATCCAAAAAAAATTGGATTCCAATACATACCAAAAAAGTTATGTGTTAGTAAGTAAACCTATGTCTAAATTGTAATTGGTTTGACTTCAAAACTTAATTAAGAAATAATATTCAATGAAGCACTATGAAACTAATTGCATGCACTAGATATCATTGTTATGAATTCAAATTTGAAAAAAATAGAATTTTATCCTTCATAGAAAAAAAAGTTATGTGTTAGCAAGTACACGTCACTCTCTAAAAATGGTGTTTATTAAAAACTAGTTTTCGAAGGAGATAGAAAAAAATGTAATTTTATTCCAATTTTTTTTAAAAGTATAGATTTAGAATCTACAGACAAAATGTCACAAATCACTAGTTCGCATCATCTTCAAATTCCTCATGGTTTAGCAACTATAGGTGCCCAAAAGTGAAGATTTAGTTAAAAAATTATTTCAATGTCAAGTTTGGCCAAAAAGTGTAAACCGCTATTGTGGGATCACCCATTAATTTTCCTGCAATTCCTATCAATTGGTATTAGAGTGGGTTGTGTTTGATTATCCTCTGCAAGAAGGTATCACAATTGAGTGGGAGTAATGGCAAACGAGGATAAATTCAATGTGCAAAACTATCAGTTATGGAAGATGTAGATGGAGGACTACCTCTATCAAAAGGATTTATGGTGGTCGTTAGAAGGGAAAGCAAAGAAACTAGCGACAATGGTTGAGGAGGAATGGAATATTCTAGATAGAAAGGCATTGGGCAATGTTTCATTGTGCCTGGCCCCATTGGTGGCATTCAATATTTCAAAAGTGAAGACAAATGAGTGAGTTGATGCAAGCATTGAAAAAATTATATGAAAAGCCTTCTTTGAATAAGGTATTTCTTATGAAGCGTTTATTCAATATGAAAATGGTAGAAGGTAGATCAGTTATTGATCATTTAAATGAGTTTAACACAGTTACCAGTCAATTCACTTCGGTTAATGAAATTTTGATGAAAAATTTAGAGCTCTCTTAATGTTATGTTATTTGCCTGAAAGCTGGAATAAATTGGTAATGATAGTTAGTACTTTGTTTCTTGCTCAAAGATGCTAAAATTTGATGATGTTGTTGGTGTTATTTTGAGCAAGGAAATTTGTAGGAAAAGTTCAGGTGGAACTTCTACATCAGGCAATGTTTTGAATGCAAAAAGCAGGGGCAAATCAAAGGAGAGAGGGAAAAGTTTTGGAGGTTGTGATAAATCATGAGGAAAATCAAAGGACAAGAGTCCTAATCTAGAGGAAAGAAGGATTGCTGGTATTATGAGAAATTGGGTCATCTGAAGAAAGCTTACTGGTCTCAAAAGAATAAAGATGAAGAAAAATAAGAAGGCAATAAGGAGGCAAATGTGGTAAGTAATAAATCTAAAGATGATGCTTTGATTCTTTCCCTTGATAATGTGGATGATTCACAGGTTTTAGATTCAGAGGCCTCATTTCATGCTACACCTCATAAAAGTTATTTTTATTAATTATGCCCAAGGCGATTTTAGGTTGGTTTATTTGGGAGATAACAAACCTTGTTAGATTTTTGGAAAGGGAAGAATTGAGATTTAGCTGTAGAATGGGAGTCATTGGCTGCTATAAGAGGTAAGACACATTCCAAGGCTGAGTAGATATTTAATTTCAGCAGGACAACTAGGTGATGAAGGTTGTGTTGTTACTTTTAGTGATAAAGTTTGGAAGGTTACAAAGGATGCCTTAGTGGTAGAAAAAGGTGTGAAAGTAGGCACCTTATATCTTTGTACAAGTCATATTGTTCCTACTACTTTAGTTGTTTTA
The DNA here is from genome assembly GCA_007258455.2 of Sequoia sempervirens. NCBI lineage: Eukaryota > Viridiplantae > Streptophyta > Pinopsida > Cupressales > Cupressaceae > Sequoia > Sequoia sempervirens. Next base: position 181,879 of record VDFB02326204.1, on the reverse strand, counting down.
GAGAAAAATCAAATAGGGAAGTTGTTGGAAAACATAGCTACAATAGTTGTTGCAGGTTCGACAGTATTTATTGCGGGATTTATAACAATTTCAAGAATAGTTTTTGTAGGTTTGCAAGAAAAAAAAAATAGTTGCTATGAGTTCTGAGACAACATTGTGGCATAAAAGACTTGGACACATGAGTGAAAAGGTATGAAAATACTTTATTTAAATAAGGTTTTACTAGGTATGAAATGTGTTAATATGGATTTTTGTGAAAGTTGTGTGCTTGTCAAACAAAAGAGAGTTAGTTTTCTCAGGGATAGGAAGCAAAATAAATATGAGAAGTTGGAGCTTGTGCATACAGATGTATGGGGACCAACTCAAGTATCTCCTTTTGGTGGCTCTCAGTATTATGTTACTTTTATAGATGATGCAACTAGAAAGGTTTAGATTTATTTACTTAGGTAGAAATCTAATGTGTTTGAAACATTTGAGAAATGGAAGAGCTTGGTCAAGAATGGGACAATTAAAAGATTAAAATGTATCATATATGATAATAGTGGTGAGTTTGAAGATTGTTATTCATCTTATGAAATTTGTATGTAGAAAACGGTTCCAAGGACTCCACGAGAAAATGGAGTGGGTAAGCGTATGAATAGAACAATAATGGAGCGTGCATGGACTATGGGATTGTATGTTGGGTTGCCTTTAAACTTGTGGGTAGAGGATGCAAACATTGTTGTTTATTTAATTAATAGAGGTCCTTCAAATCCTTTGGGTTGTGGTATTCCAAAGGAAGCATGGACAAGTAAAAAGGTGAGTTATTATTTTCTCAAAGCCTTCAATTGTGAAGCATATGCACATTTAGATTCTGAAAATAGAAGTAAGCTGGAAGAAAATTTGAAAAAGTGTATCTTCATTGGATATGACGTTGATGAATTTGGTTATATGCTTTTGGATTTTGAAAATCTAAAAATGATGAGAAGTAGGGATTTGCATTCAATTAGAAGGTGTTGTATAAAGATCATTTGCAACATCATGAGAAGAAATAAAAGGATTATGTGGTACTAGATGACATTCTGGACAACGATGTTCTAATGGTTCCTCATGCTCCACAATAGCAACAAAAAATACCACAAAGTCTAGTGAATGTTAGATGATCAACAAGGATAAGTAGACCTCCTGAAAGATTTTCTCCCTCTTTATATTTTATTTTTTAACTGATGCTAGTGAACTAGAAGGGTATGATGAGGCTATGTAGGTGGATACAAAGGTTCAGTGGGAGCGTGGAATGGAAGAAGAAATGGACTCCTTGCTTAAAAATTAGACTTGGGAATTATGCAAGTTGCTTGCAGGTAAAAAGGCTTTACCAAATAAATGGGTTTATAGGATGAAAGAGGAAGGAGGTAAGAAAAGATTTAAAGCCAAGTTATTAGTTAAAGGATTTACACGAAAAAAGGCATTGATTTTGATGAAATATTTTCTCTGGTTGTTAAAATGACTTCTATTGGTATTATTTTAAGTATTATGGTTGCTAAAGATTTGAATTTGGAATGTCTAGATGTGAAAACCACCTTTCTCCATGGTGATTTGGAAGAGGAGATATATATGGAACAACCACAGGGATTTGAGGTCAAAGGTAAGAAGAAATTGGTGTGCAGATTAAAAAAAGAGTTTGTATGGCTTGAAACAGGCACCTCGATAATGGTATTTGAAATTTGATAGTTTTATGGCTGAGCAAGGCTACAACCATTGTAATTCAAACCATTGTGTTTATTTTAAAAGGTTGGATAATAATATAACTACATTATTTAATGTTTATATGTTTCAATGATATGCTTATAGTAGGGTCTAACATGGATCACATAAGGGAGTTAAAACAATAGTTAGTAAAATCATCTGTTATGAAGGATTTAGGGGTAGAAAAAAAAATCCTTGGTTTGAAAGTTACAAGAGATAAGAAAAACAAGAAATTAACTCTATCTCAGGCTAATTATGTTGAAAAGGTGTTGCAAAGATTCCATATGGAGAGTGCAAAAGTTGTCAGCACACCTTTGCCTAGTCATTTCAAATTGACTAATGATATGTGTCCCAAGATAGAAGTGGAGGAAGACAAAATGTCTAAGGTACTATACGCTTTAGTTGTGGGAAGTTTAACGTACAACATGGTATGCACTAGGTTGGATATTTCACATGTTGTAGGAATTGTTAGTAGGTATAAGAGTAATCTTGGATTGGAGCATTGGAATGCCGTAAAATGGATTCTCAAGTATTTGAGAGGTACATCCAATAAACATTTATGTTTTGAGGGCTCTTATACTAATTTAAAAGTCTATGTTGACTCAAATTTGGTAGGGGATACTGATACCAGGTAGAGTACTACAAGTTATGTGTTTACCGTAGGTGGTACAACGGTGAGTTGGATCTCAAGGTTGCAAAAGATGGTTGCTTTATCCACCATAAAGAAAAAGTATGTAGCTACAACAAAGGCAAGTAAGGAGATGTTATGGCTACAATTTTTCATGGAAGAATTGGGCAAAGAGTAGGCTGAAAGTTGTTTGTTTACGGACAGCCAAAGGGCTATTCATCTTGCAAACGGATTCTACCTTACACTTAAAAACCAAACACATAGCTGAGATATCATTTCATTCGATCGGTGTCAGAGGATGAGAATTAAGGCTAGAAAAGATACATACAAATGATAATCCAATGGATATGTTAATGAAGACAGTAACACAGGAGAAGCTAAGCTCCTCTCTAGCTTATGTTCAAAATTAAAAACAAAATTAGAACAATAGAGGCCAAGGTGCTAATTTCCAATGGGAGCTATAGGGACAATGGTGTTATGATCAGTCTCCAAGAGGGAGAGATATGGCGTGGAGTCTAATTAGTCTCCAAGTGGGAGATTTTTGTTATATGGAGCCTAATCAGACTCAGAGGTTCAAATTTACCACCTTTTGTCGACACATTTTTCTCCAAATTAATTAACGAGGGAATGCACAGGGATGAAGCCCCTCTTGCAGGATCCGAGGGGTATTATCCCCTTGACGGGCAAAGCCCACGGTGGGGGTTTGGGGGCAACACCCCCAATAGGGGTTGCTAGGGGTAGTGCCCTCGAAGCAAAAATGGGCCATTATTTTAATAGAGAAATTGTTGTAAGTTTGTATTTGAAATATAATTAAAGAATAATTAAAAAATAGTTAGAAATCTACCCTAAAATATGAACAGTTTTGTTTGCACATGGAATTTCAATGGTCACAAGTTGGAATGCAAGCAACAACATGTGAGAGGAAGTCAAACAGTTGCATGTATTTCAATTTTGATGTTGTAGGGGCGTGTGAATGGTAATGTGAAGTTGCAGGTTGCAGATCGTGACAAGCTATGAAAATATAAGTTAAGTAATGTGCACATGTAGCGTAGTGTGTGTATGAACAATAGTAGTAGTGGTAAATTTGATTGCTACAAGTCTTTGTATATTACATTTGTTGGAAGTAAATAATAAATATGGACTCTGTTGGTGGACATAGCTTGAGTTTGGGTGAACCACGTTAAAAATCTTGTGTTGTATCACTATTTTTCTATGTTTATTCATTCATCTAGTTTTAGTATTTTGTTGTGTATTTAATTTCTACATTTAATTGGTATTAATCTGCCTACAATTCCTAGCACTCCCCAATTAGGATGAGAGATTAACATATTGTTGAAATGAATTCAAAAAACCCTCATTAATGAGTTTAGTGAGATAAACCCATCTATTGAGACCAAAAGAGATAAAATTAAATGGCACCCTCCTCCAAGTGGTCACCATAAATTGAATTTTAATGGAGTATCTAGGGGCAATATGAGAATTTTAGGGGCTAGTTGCATAATTAAAAAATATGAAAGGGAAATTAGTATGGGCCATCTCCAAGAATCTTTAATATGGAATTCTTATTAGATCTCCATCTATGCATGTAGAAAGGGCTTCACAACTTTGACATTGAAGACAACTCATTAATTTGCATAAATGTAGTGTATCGAAGGAAGGTAGCTAACTAGAGATTAAAGTACATTTTGGAAGGCATTTGGTTGATGATGAATAGGCTAGATAATTACTCAATAAATAACTATTATAGGGAGGTCAATTTGGATGCTAATTTCCTAGCGAATCACACTTTTTTATTAAGAGAAAGATTTGATATTGTTGAAAAACTTAGAAAGCTAACATAATTTTGTACTTCAATTAGCCTGGAGATTTGGAAGGGATGGTTCATGGGAAAATAAAAAGGATAATGACTTCTCACATTCTTCATATATGGTTTTTTGATGCCAAAGTTTATGATGAGCAACATCATTATCGTCTGCTTCAATGATTCCTTCACTATGACAAGTTAGTCTCTATATGCTAACAAATGATTTCCTCAACTATGAGAAAGTCTAATTTCTTTTCTTTCTAGTTTATTTTAAATGATACCTAGATGGGTGAAACAAAAATGACAAATAAACTTCTCTTCAAGAATGTATTTGTGCCTTTAGTGGGGAAAATACCTTTGCTTAGCTAAGATGTTTATTTTATGTAGGCTTTGGAAAGTTAGAGAATGTAATCAAGGATGTTATTGGCTCTTCCTAGTTTAAAGGATGTCACATACATGATGGACAACTTTAGGAGGATTTTTAATATTCATTATCAATGGAAGATGTGGGTGAAGTTGGTGGCTAATAACTTCATTTTGAAGCCATTTTGGGAGGTGGCGATGCATACCACTTTAGATTTAAAAAAGAAACCCATGGATGGTGTCATTAAGGGCTTGCTCAATGTTACATAATGGGAAAATGAAGCTCTCAAATAGTTCTTATGCTTGTTTAGGGTTGGTTCGATAAAGCACAATTTGTAAGACTTTAATAGTCATCTCATTCAACACCCATCTCTTTTCTCTTAGCAACAAAATAATTATTCTTAGGAACTTGCAACGACCTCCTATTCTTGTTTTACAACAAGGATAGGGGAGGATATACTTTATATTAATTTGTAAATATCAAAACAAATTATTATTACTATAAAAGGGAGTTGCCCCCAAGGCAATAACTTATGCATAAAAATAAATAAAATAAATACTAGGATGGTGTTCATAATAATCAATGCGATACAAAAAGGGTGGATTGAAACCTTCATCGACTTTGATATAAAGTGGATGCAATTAGAAAGTCATGTCTAGAAATCCTAGTGAAAGAAGGAAAAACATTGAGGCTAAAATCCTAAGTTGTGAAGGAATGTTCGGTTTACCAAAATATAAAGAAATAAAATGACTATGGTAATTATTTAGGCTACTTAAATATATGCATTGCATCAAGCAATCATAAACATAGATAAATAAAGATGCTAATAAAAACCTAGATAAAATGAGCTAGGATTAATAATTGAAAATAACTTGACAACTAAATATGGAAATCAAATAGAATTAAATGACGTACTTAGCTTGATAATCAATGATAGAAAAGTTAAGTGTTAGATGTTAGGAACTTATTTACCAATGTCTTGGATTCTTAGGGCTAACTTAGACAAAGATCTCTTACTCCACAAATTGATTATTCTTCACCCTAGTTCACCTCTGGGAGTGTAGATTTGATCTTCATGTGTACAAACTTGATCTTTGATGTGAACCTAAACTGATGCACAACAAAGGGTGGTTTGGTGTAATTCACTCACCTTAATTTCTGACGTCAGCTTGTTGTAAGGAAAAATGAAAACATCTGTGAGGAATATGCTGCATTGTGGTCATACTCTTAATGAACTAGCTTTATGACTCTAAGTGAAGCAATCAAAGACAACAAACAAACATATAATGATCCTAGGATGGTGTCACAAGTAGAAAAAATTAAGCTCTTAGATTGTAGAACCTTCTTCTCACCTTTCAACAAGTTTTCAAATGAGTGAATGAGTTTCTTTAAATATAATAACCAAATCCATGAATTCAAAATATGCAAATAATTAGTGATGTGTACATTTAAATATAAAATTTAAAAAATTTGGTGAGCATAATTGTGATTTTAAAAACAAGTCAAATCTACAACCATAAATCTAATCTAAAATGATGAAAAATAGATATAAAAATTAAGAAAACAAATATAAAAAATAATGATAAAGAAACAAGAATATGTGATATCATATGTCAATTTCATTCACGAGTATACCACTTTAAAATTAATTATTATATTTAAGACATTAGTCAACTATAAGCCAAAACATAAGAGAAAAAGCAGGAGGTGTACAATTTTCACCGTTACAATGATAATAACATCAAAACCAAAGGAAAAATGGTAATTTTTTATTAAAAATATAAAAGTAACAAAGAAGGTAATTTTGCATTTTGAAGGCACACAAATTACGGTAATGGATAGCAATGAAGGAATCTGATCTTAGTATCAGAATCCTAGAATCGAAAGAGCTTTGGGGAGAAATATGGACGTAATACTTTTTGCTATTATTATAATAATTATCGTAGTGTTTTTCATCATCGTATTTATAATCACCATGGAGGGCACATGTAAATCAAATGCATCGAGTTGACTCGAAGTCCGTCCTCGTTACAGCTCTGGGCAGATTTGCGGAGCGCCAATCTATTTTTTTGGGCTCTTTGGCCGATAGACACAAATTGTAGTGTAATCTTCATAGGTTTTTTTGGTTTGCATATAAATTTAAATGGATCGAGTGGGAAGAAGAGGTAGAGATAAGTTCATTGCGTGGGCATTGCTGGTGGCGCTTTTGGAGTCAAGTAACATAATTGTTTTGGGTTCTGGATCATGTCCCTTCAGTCAAGTGGCCTCTGCAGATGATCAACACCACCATGAAGGTCAGGACCATACTCATTCTCATTCTCATGGCGGGTTTGCGCATTCTCATCATCAACATCACCACCACGAAGGTAATATTCATGGGGACAAGGTTGAACTTTTAGGTCATGAGGATGAGGAGGGCCAGTTTCATTCTCATTCTCATCACGGGTGTGGGCATTCTCATCACGAACATGACCATGAACACGAAGGACATTCTCATCACAAACATCACCATGGCCATGAACTTGAGGAGGGCCAAATTGAAAAGAAATTCAGACTTCAAGAAGAATTGGAAGAGGAGGAGGATCTAAGATTGTATGGATTTGGTTCTCAGTATCACGACCATGATAATGAAGAGCACGCCCACAACCATGTACCCACTGCAGGTGCGACAAACCGACTGTTTCTCCTCAACGTTTGTTTTTCCACTGCGTTTTGACCTTTTTCATTTGGCTTGGTTAATGTTGGCTAAGATATTATGGGCTTCGTCATTTAAGATTGGATCGCAATCTTAAAATTTGTGAATCGCTACACTACAAACTGGCTACATGTCCGCGGGACTTACGGACCATCTTATTTTGAACCTTGGTTACACACATACAAATGCATTCTCGGCCATACACCACCACCCATTGCACATTGGGTTGGATGTTTGTGAATAGATTATGCCATCTTAACTTTCTATCACCAGTCGTGTGAACAGGCAGTACTTTGGAAGATTTGTTTTTAAAGATGGTTTGAAAACTTGAGAGTTTCTAACTGATTTAGGAACTTGGCTGCAGAAAAGACACAGTAGTTTAGATGTATTTAGGGAACCCACTTCTGTAATGTTTGGACAGTTTTTTTGTGAATCTAAGACTTTGTTTTTAACACCGGGGTCTATATTACATCTACTTAATAGAAAATTAAAGAACATTAGTCTTACTCAAGATTAATATTCTAGGGTAGGTTACATGTTCTCTTGAGTGACAGAATGTTTTAGGATATAAGCGCAGATACCCGATCAGCTGCTTAGCTTATTCTTGTTAGCAGCCACTGCTCTCTCATTTAGGAATTATTTGTGGAGCTGGTAGTCCCATGAATATTGATTTATTTTGCTTATATTTAAGCAGTCATCTTAAATTGGTATTTATAGTATTAATAATGATTTGTTCAAAAAAAATGAAAAAAAAAAATTGAAAGCAAATATTAGAAAAGAGGGAAAGAAACTTGTGGAGCCCCATAGATTTTTGGCAATACGCAGTTGCTGCTTATTCATTGATCTTCGATACAAATCCTGAAATCTTCAATATGCTTCTGAAACAAACTTTTCACCCAAATACAATTTCTAGATGGAATCGCCTCTGTTGGATAAGATGGTTTTCATCCCCAAATTCAATTAGGAAATTGAGAGAGTTTTCATCCTCTAATTTTGTTACCAAGAGGGTTTTTGTTCTCTAGACAAAAGATGAACACAAGATGCTCAATTTTCAAAAAAGGGGTTTTTGGCAATAAACAATGGATGATCTTCCTTTAAGCCCAACTCCTTTTATAATCACTCGTTTGCTATTTTTAGTCTCCAAGAAGTCTCTGGAATTTCTTTTTTCTTTTAGATTTAATATTTTGTTTTGCCTCCTTGTCCTAGTGATATTTTTGATAACACTTTATAATATCACTTTGATGTACTTTTTAATTAATAGTAAAATATAAGTTGCCTTTTTATAAAACTAAAGTTATTTTTTGGGCAACTTAAATTAATTCCTTAGTTTAAACAAAGGGACATGACAAATTTGTCATCCCCAAGGCCAAATCCCATACAATTAATGATGATTGTGCCACGCCTATTTATGTGTTAGAACTTAGGATAAACTACAGCCGTGCATATGTGACATAAGGTGTGGATTGGACTGTGTGATCCAAGCTTGCCTAGTTCTAGGCTACATGCCAGTTTGCATGTTGATTGCTTGCTCTGAGTAAAGTAGAACTGGGGATGGATGGTTGGCAATAATTGATCAGTATCAGTGATAGTTGAACAAGAATTATGGAATATTTCTCAAGGCCAAATTCCATACAATTAATGATTATTCTGCCACATCTATTTATGTGTTAGGATCAACTACGACCGTGCATATGTGACATGAGGTGTGGATTGGACTGTGTGACCCAAGCTTGCTTAGTTTTAGGCTACATGCCAGTTTGCATGTTGATTGCATGCTCTCAGAGTCAAGCAGAACTCGGGATGGATGAAGTTGGATATTATTGATCAGTATCAATGATAGTTGAGCAAGAATGATGGAAGTCTATATATTGGTTGTCTCAATTTGGTTGGTTAGGTGCTATGTGGTCAGTTATGGGTTGACAATTGGTACAAAAGTTGGGGATAAGGGTGGACAGAAAATGGAATGGGAATCTTTTTTTGTTTATAAAAATCTCCCATCCTTATTTAAAATAAAAGCTAACAAAATGAACAACCAAGTTTGGCCGATCTTCTTCGCCGAATCTAGTAGTTGCGTGGGGAATCTAGGAAAAACTAGTATACCTACATCCCATCTTTGACTGTTCTGACTTCTGATTGCATATGTGTTGTCAAATTTTAATTTTTTAACGCAATTTTTCAAATTTTTGACATTTTGAGTTTCGGCACCTAAGTATGAAAATCAGGAAATCATAAAGTCCTTTTTTGATTGGCCTGGAGGCACTAAGACTTAATTGAAGAAGAAATGAAATTCTGTGATATTCACCCAGTGAGTGCCTCTTGCGAGGAGGTCAATCTTTAATGATCTGCACTACAAATCCAAAGTAAGGACATGTACAAATATTCAAAGGATTGCACTGATCATGAAGGTGGTTCTGAATTTGGGAAAATTCCCTTTTTGGGTGTGTTTCACAAAAGTAAGTTAATGTTGTTGGCTCAATTCTGCTATAAAACAATGTGAAAGTACACGGGTACCAGGAACAGTAATAGAGGCAAACACACAAGGGTAGCACACACAAAAAAATTGTTTTTTGTTCACAAAGACTCTCAAACTCATGACTTACACATGATAGATAACCGTTCCTTACTCGACAAGGACCATCACACCTATTTATAGGGAAATCATCAGGGGTAGCAGGGTAAACTTAAAGAACCAATTATGTGTGCTCATATTCATCACTTATTTGCAGATATAGATCAGGACCATATATTTCATTTGGTACAAAATGGGACAAAATTCATATTACTTTTAAATAACTCTCAAAGATAGTAAACAATTTATGTACACTAAGGAGAATCGTATGCCATTGAAGCTAATCTGTAACAACTTATAGCAAGCACTCTTTTTTCTGTTCAGGAAGGTGAAGTGCATTAGGGGTCATGTTTTATAAATACAATGTATGATGTACTTGATGATATTTATGTAAAACATTATTGATATGATTCTGCAGCTTCTCTCCTTGATTCAACCTTGTTATACTCGTTTAAAATTTTTTTCTGGTTGGAACATTAAACTAGATGAGAAGTAAGTTAAATAACTAATCTGCTTGTTCTTTTTGTAAAATTGAAGGTCTTTGGCTGCGTGCAATGGGGTGCTCATTGCTAGTGAGCATGGCTTCACTGATCTGCCTAATGATTCTTCCTCTAATTGTTTGTAAGTGAAATTTCATCTTTAATGTTGCTTTCTTATACATTTGATATCTAAATCCCTGTCTCAAGTAGCATAACTTATGCCATTTTCAAAAAATCCTCTGTTTGGCAATTGATACTATTTTGAACATCATGCTACTAGTCATAGTTATCAAGGTATGCTATTTTTTTTGTTTGATTCCATGTTCATCTTGCATTTACCATAGTTGATTATTGTTGCAGTGCAAGGGAAGCCTTCCAAGATAGTTGTTGATTTATTGGCGGCATTTGGGGTGAGCCTTCTCCTATATTAAAGTCCAGGGTGTATGATTTTTTCAAACATTCAAGTCAAGTGTGCTTGATGCTTTTTGGATGATAAGATGCTTTTTGGACAATTCGACTTATCTCAGAGTGCTAGAACTTTTTTCATATTATATGCACGAATCTATTTATGACCAGCATTACTATAGAAGATACAAATCCTTTAGATATCAACTAGATATTATAACATGGAAAATAAAAGAGCCTTATAAACACCTCTGTCTAAAACATGCTATGACTATCATTCATTAACATGCACAGAAATTGAATATGGCTAGAAATAATCAACAATAAAACATGATCTAACTGAATTTTTTTGCTGCCCTTTCATTGAGAATGTTGACTTCAGTAAAATAAAATGATGAAAATTTCACCTTTGCTGCTCCAACATTCCATGTTAGAGATCATGATCTGGATATTGAATTAATTATACAATGTTTCATTTTGTGGTTCTCTGCATATGTCATAACATTACTTCGATTACATCAAACAACTCTTATTTTTTTATTGTCAAAACTGAGTAATACAGTCGTACAGGAATGGTCTCAAGAAAGTCTGATAGGACAAGAAAGACAATAGTACCAGTGTGCTCTCAACTCACATCAAGCTAGCTGAATCCTTCTTTATCAACCCACTTTTTGGACCAAATCATTATGAGGCCATGTTACTCAAAATCTCCCTCTGCCCTTTCCATTTCTTATCTTAAGACATGCGAGTGAAACAGGAAGATCCCAAAATCTTTCAATGAACTCCTGTAACATTGAATATGATGCTTCCAGATCAAGACCCTTTTGCAAAATTTCATGACTGTTTCTTAGCCTTTTCTAGGAATGAAGGTTATCTTCTAGCAAACCTAATAGCTTCGATAGAAAATAGGAAAAGTCAGAATAAGGTTAAACAATCGAAACTTGGATTAAAACACACATTCAAGCATACACTAGTTGTCAACAATTTCGTGATGACATTTTAAATGCTATTCCCAATTTCTTTTATATAACTTGCAATGCTTTATTGATGTTCTATATACTTGGCTTTTGCCATGTTTCTAATACTTTTTAAGTTCAAAGAATAAATTTTAGTATTTGTACCTGTGCTGCATAGGCAAGTAAGCTTATTGATTCAAATGTAGTTTTTATTCAGACACACAGAGATAATAAGCTTTTCAGGGTGTTTATAAGACTGCATTTTGTTGATTGTTGACATAAAGTTTAGACACATTGAGATTGTTTTATAAGCTTTTCATGTCATTTATAAGACTGCAATTTATTGATTGTTGACATCAAGCTTTAAGCTCTCTTCTGCATTCTTTCTATTACTGCCGAAATCCTTTCCTTCATCCCCAAAATACTTTCCACCATAATCAAGTGCTGAGTAGCCTATTACGGCTTCCCTTCCATTCCCTGGACTCTCCCTTCCCATTTCTTTCAGATCTACAATTTCTTCAGATACAAACTAGGTAAGGAAGATCTTCATTGATTCATCAAAAACATGCAAAAAAAGAAGTCATAAATACACCCTTCCCTACCAAAACAAAGTGAATGGATGTTACCTTAGAATAAAATACCCTCTAAAAGTTTTGTTTTCAATGAATGAAATGGAAAAAGATTATGGATGCTAAAATAGAAAGCCATACAGGTGCTTTTCTAGGACCCAAAACTCCATGATTGTGGGTTTGGAAAACTGGAAGTCCACAGGAGAGGTAAAATTCCCACTAATGACAAAAGGATACTTCATGCCTCTTTCTTTCCAAGCATGAAAAAGACTAGAGCTTCCAAGGGGCCCCTTGTTTTATGAAAAAATCAGGACTCTTCACGAAACACTGGTCCCTAGCTTTCAGTCCTATAGAAGATCTACCCAACATGGTAGTTACTTGGGAAAGATTGATGAGGATATACCATTTATTTAGAAAGTTAACTGTAGTCCTCATGCAAATGGGCTGACAGAAATAAAGTAGAAGACAATCATATAGGTGGTGATCCATAAGGATCTAGAAATAGGTGATCTTTGATAGGTTGAAGTTTTCTTAAAGTTGCAGGGAGCGAAACTTACCCCAGAAATTGGTAGAGTGAAATTGCCATTTTCAACAGTGGGTTGTATCAAAATTGCTAGTTCTCCTTCAGACATGGTTTTGCGTGATGATTATGAAACTGCCAGTTTGCTTGAAGGGGCGTTTTGTCCTGATAGCATAAGCAGAATTTGAAATGAACAGAATGAAACTTTGCTCTTCCAATTTGAGGCAAGGAGACCTTTCAATACATGGTTAGTATTTCCCATCACTTATAAGAAGACATGGATAACTCAGCTGTATGAAGGATTGAAAACTTGACTGTGAGCATAGGAACAATGAATTGTTGTATCTACTCCATGTGCTTGCTTGTTTGGGATCTAAGAAGATTCAATAGATGAGCAATTATTGCGACCAATTGGGTTTTCCCCATCTTAGGGTCTTCCAAATAAAATTTTGGTGTTGTGGTGTTGAATCTTTTTTTTTCTTTTCTGCATTTTATTTTTGTTTTCACAACATTCTATCCTCACGACTGTCATTGAATTTATTCAACTAGTGCAGTAGTTAATTGTGGTGATTTGATAGTGTCTACAATTTAATTGGTGAAATTACAAATTATTTTGGTATAAGAGCAATTTTTAAATTTTTAGGATTGTGGAAAAAGTAGCCACATCTTTGGAGAACAAAGAATTGCTTCCTCGCAATCCAAAAATCTCTACTTGGGAGTGGAATAATGAAGTGAGATGGAAAGTTTTGAAATGATAATTGATATTTGATATTCATTATTTATAAAGGAGAGGAATACTCCTTGAATAATACAATGCAGGATGATGTTTCTAAAAGGAAACAATTGTTAACTAAAGTAATTAAGAGAAAGATACTAAAAGCTAATAAAAGCAAACTAAGCTAACTGAAAGTAAACTACTGGCTAACTTTTTTTTTTAATAGGAGGGTAAAAACTTTATTTCATCAAAAGAGCAATACAAAAAGAAAGTTCAGTCAAGACAACACAGGTCCAAGGCCCCCACAAGACATCAAATGACTCCAAGATACAGTCTCATATCAACAAAAATAAGCTCCTTGAGCTCCTGAGAGAGATTCACAGGCAAACCACCCCAATCATCTACCTTCTAGCCTGCACCACGTTCAAATGCCCACCTAGCCAAGCCATCAACCACCTTATTCCACTCCCGAGGGACATGGCAAAAGGTGATAGAATCCAACACACTACCCAAGGAAATGATCCGCCTAACAACCACGGCCAACTGCCAATTCACGTCCTCCAACTGATTTTTGTTCAGCAAGTCAATCACAATTTGGGAATCAGACTCACAAATAATCCTTCTCCACCTAAGAGAACAAGCCCTTTTCATTGCCACAAGAATAGCCAGAGCTTCCATGAGATTATTCGATCGCTGCCCACAATACTCAGAAAATAAGAACTCCACAACCCCATCACTATTCCTCCCAATCCCCCCTACCCCCACAGGACTCGGGTTACCTCTGAAAGACCCATTAGTATTAATCTTCAAAACTCTAGGGGGAGGAGGCATCCAATGCCCCTCATGCACAGTCTTCCCCCTAGCTATCCGCCTCAAACCAACACCAGGCCTACCCAAAACATCACCAGAGAGCCCCAAGTTTTGAACAACCCTCCTATCCTTTGGGGCCATGGGAACCAAAAGATCACACTTAGCCACAACAGTCTCCTGAATGACTCCCAAAATTCTCATCCACACTTGTCTCACTTGAAGCTTCTTATCCAAAAAGATTCTACGATTCCTTTCTAGCCAAATCTGCCAAATGATTAAGCTAGGACCAATTATCCAGGCAATGTGAAGAAAAGAAGACTTAGTATGCAGACTACCCAACCGCAACCAAAAGTCCTCCATCGAAGAAGCGTGCCAGCAAGGAAGACTCCAAGAAGCCCACCAAAAGTGCCAAATCTCTCTAACAAAAGAACATTGAAAGAAAAGATGTGACACATACTCCTCGTTGCTATAACACAACACACACATGGAGGGACCTTGAAACCCACGTTTCTGAAGATTCTCCCAAGTCAGGAATTTGCTCCTCATCACAAGCCAAGAGAAGAAATTACTCTTGGGCCAAGAGAACTTATTCCATATTTGCTTCCACCAATTGATCCCCGTACTCCTATAAATCTGCTTATCCAACACTAGATACCCAGAGGCAATAGAGAACCCTTTCTGATCGTGACCCCAAGCAAGAACATCCTTGCCCTCCAAGGAATTACAAAACCTCTTATCAAGAATATTAGCAAGTTCTTGACGATCCTCACTCGTTGCACCTGGAAGCCACTCCTAAAAATTCTTCCACTAATAAATAGTATGCTGACCAAGAAGCTGAGGAGATTTATACTCCTTCACATACCTCCAACAGACATCCAGAAAGATTCTACTAAGATCCTGCAGATGAGGATGTGTAACCAGAATAGGAGGATGCCCATCCCAAGAGTCAGACCAAAAAAGAGCCCCTGCCCCTCTATTACAAATCCAAAATAGACCCTGCTTAATCAACTCAGCTCCTCTTTTTAGTGTACTCCAAACCATTGAGCCTTTACCTTGGAGACAAAAATGAGGAACCTCACTATCCTCAACACAACCCAAGTATTTGAAAGTGAGGATTCTAGCCCAAGTATGTAGTTGTTGGGTACACCATCTCCAGTATAGCTTTGCTGCTAAAGCTTGACCATTTAGATCAGCCCATCTCAACCCAAGACCCCTTCTTGCTTCGGATGACACACATCCTCCCACTTTACTAGGCTCCATTTCCTCGAGAGGAGATTATCAGACCAATGAAATTGCCTGCTAAGATACTCAAAATCTCTAACAAAGCTAGCAGAAGCCGAGAGCACAAAACACCTGTAGAGTGGAAGCGCCTGAACCACATACTTAAAAAGAGTAACTCTTCCAGCAGTAGAAAGCCATCTACAAGTCTAGTGACTGACCTTCTTACGAAATTTTTCAATCACATCCTGCCAATACAATCTTGGAAGCAAGTGACCAGCAATAGGAATACCAAGATAAACAAAGGGGAGGGAGCCAATTTGAAATATGAGAATCCTGGCAATTCTTTGTTGAATTAAATTAGGAGTATTGAAGAAATAAATAGAAGACTTATTCTCATTAATGCTTTGACCCGAAGCCAACAGGTAGCTATCCAAAGCTCTCCTTAAATTAACCACTTCCTCCACTTTGGCAACCCCCATCAAAGCTATATCATCCACAAACTATAAATGAGATTGAGCTAGGATCCCATTACCCCAACGCCATCCCTAAATCAAACCAAGCTCCACTTGAGATCTCAAATATCTCCCAAGCCCCTTAGCCATCAAAATAAATAAGTATGGGGAAAGGGGATCACCTTGCCACAGACCCCTGGAAGCCCCAAAAAGGTCTGAAGATTCCCCATTAATCAAAATCAAGAAAGATGAGGAAGTAACACAACTCATAACCCACTCAATCCATTCATTGCTAAACCCGAAAGCCTTCAAAATCTTAGAAAGAAAATCCCATTTGACCCAATCATAAGCTTTTGCCATATCCAGCTTAATAAACATAGCCTTTTCCCTGGAAGCAGCCATAGAGTGCACAATCTTAGCTGCAATAACCACCCCATCCAAAATTTTCCTTCCAACCATAAAACCACCTTGTTCCTTAGAAATCAAGCTATCCAGCCATGGCTTTAAGTGCTCGGTGATAAGCTTAGTAATAATTTTATACACGACATTACATAAGGCAATTGGTGTAAAAAGATCCAAAGAATTTGCCCCCTCATGCTTAGGAATTAGAGCCAAAAAGGTAGCATTCATAGCCTTGAGCATTTGTTTGTTCCTTTGAGACTCCAAAACAACTTCCAAAAAGTCAAATTTGATATCCTCCCAAAACTCTTGAAAGAATTCAATTGGAAACCCATCAGGCCCTAGGGCTTTGCCTTTCTTCATTTGGAACATAGTATCTTGCAACTCAACCAGAGATATTGGTCTATTAAGAGCATCATTCATATCCCCAGTCACCAAAGTAGGAATGCAAGCTAGGATGGACGCCTCCGCCTTGCCAGCTAGGGGAGAGTCATCCGAAAACAAAGCAGAGAAATATCTGATAGCCTCTCTCGAAATCTCAACATTAGTACAAAGAAGAATCCTGTCATGATCCTGGATAGCAGAAATAATATTACCCTATCTTCTATCTTTGATAGAATTATGAAAGAAAGAGGTATTTCTATCCCCTTCCTGCAGCCACTCAATACAAGACTTCTGCTTCCAAAATATTTCCTCATGAAGCTCCCATTCCTCCACCTCTTTTAGTGCCAGTGCTTCAACCCTACCCAACTCCTCAGAAAGTCCCTGGTCACGGATCAATCGCGTCAAAGAATCCAACTGATCTTGAGCTTTCCTTTTAGCTTGGAATACATTGCCAAAGTGATATCAATTCCAACGTTTCAGCATATATTTAATAAACTGGAACCTTTTAGCAAAGGATTACATAGCAGTGCCAAAGGCCGGCTTTCCTGCACTCCACCATTTCAGAACAAGATCGTGAAGAGAAGCATCATGAAGCCACATAAGCTGGAACCTGAAAGATGGCTTCTTCAATGAGAGCCTAGACGGATAAGCTGAGAATTTAATTGGCCAATGGTTCAACCCACACCAATCCAAAATTTCAGAGCTTGTCACCCAACTAGCACCCACCCAAAAGCAGGAAACCAAAAACCTATCCAATCTTTCTGAGATAGCATTATTCCTAGACCTCCTATTGTTCTAGGTGAATAAACCATTCCCAGGCTTGATGTCCACCAAATGCAAATCAGCCATATTATCTCTGAGAAGCATAGTAGAAGGATCTAGTCTACTAGTACGCCCTCTCTTCTCCACCAAAGAATAAATAGCATTAAAATCTCCTGCCAACACCCATGGAAGAAAAGGCTCCAAGGAACGAATATATCTATTATGAGCCCACAAATGAACCTTACCAAGAAAGTTTGTAGGAGCACAAATATTAGAGAAGAGAATTTTCTCACCAGACTCTAGACAAATAGCCGCAAAAGGAATAGAATGCCTACACGCAATCTCCCAAGAAGGAGCAACTCTGCGCGGATCCCACAAACAAGCAAGGCCCCCAGAGCTACCCTGCGCTCCCACACATTGACACATACCACGTCCCCAAATCTTGTTGGCTAAGCTCATTATACTAGCAACATGCAACATGGTCTCTTGAAGAAAACCCAAATCCGAAGAATGCACATGAATCAAATCTCGAATAGCCTGTTGTCTAGGGATGTTATTCATACCCCTCACATTCCAGGAAAGCACGATCATCTATGAGTTTGGGAAAAATGGGCATCAATAGTCCTTACCGAGTCTAATTCCACCAAAGTTTCCCCAATTAACTTAACTTTTACCTGATCCTTCTTCCTTCTAGATTTCAAAGGCTTCTTAGGAGGTCCCTTTTTCATAGGTTTCTACTGCAAGCCTAAAGGTGTAGAAGAAGCCTTACTCTTTCCAGTCTTCTCAGCGCCTTTCTCTAGAACAGGACTCGGACATGGCATACCAAGGAATATCTTGAACTGTAGAAACCTCCATCACTAGAGAATCTGAGGGAGGAATACTTGAAACCATTTGAGCTGCAGGGCTCGATGGTGGATTCTGATTGCAGATAGGGTCATGATGATCTTCCAGGAGTTGATCAACAGAGGAACCATCCACAGCCTGCATGTTGATAGGAATTCCTTCCTCCTAAACCAAGTCCTCTAAAGCCTCAAACCTGTTGAATGTTTCATCTTCCTGTCTATCCTTCAAGGTTCTCTTCTACCCCTTATTCTTGTTGTGGGGTTTAACTGGAGCAAAGCCATCCTTATCCATTCCCATCCCTTGCATGGGAGCCTTCCCTTTATCCATCTTCTGAGATGTCTGTGAAGGAGTAAACCCCATGCTAGAATTATTGACCGCTCTGGGGCACTTCCGTTGGAGGTGACCGTACTCATGACATATACGGCAGTGAAAGGACAAAGTCTCGTAATCCAACTGTTGGGTCCAAGAGGCTGATCCAACACACGTGTCAATCGAATTCGACAATGGTTTATTCATATCAATTTCCACACAAACACAAGTATAAAAAAATCTTCTTAGATAAGGTTTGTTGGGATGGACCAATGGGCTTACCAAGTGTAAGAGCAATCATCTGTAATATATCATTTCTCCAACATTCCAAAGGCAAATGAGGGAGGCGAACCCAAACTGAAACCCTTGAGGGGAGCTCCTTAGGAGAATTAAAACCCCCGTGGCAAGGTTTAATAAAAAGAACCACCCGATTGTAGAAATAGGGTCCACCTTCAAAGGCTTGATTTCGATCTACAATGCAAGAAAAATCCACCATGAAGAAATTATTGGCAGCCAACAAAATCTCAAAGTCATCCTCCGGGTTCTAAGTCTTTCGAATCCATGAATCCAAAATGGTTAGCGACATGCAACCCTATAAATTTGCAAATTAACATATGGTTGTATTAATATTTGACATCCTTTGCCACAGACTCCAGTTGAATGACTAGTACTGGACGATCTGCCAATCCCTCCAAGCAGCCATTAATCTTGGGCAAGCGAAGCGACCAGAGATAAGCCCACAGTAGAAGAATAGCCGCTAGAGATAAGCCCACAGCATAAGAGCGGCCAACAAAGAGAAAGCAATCCGAGCACCAAAGACTACGACCCCCACACCAAACACAGTGCACCCGATCCGCCACAGAGAACAAGAACAAGCAGAATATCAAAGAAGAATGATCTCATAAGTACTCCACCCCTCGAATGCACAAGCAAAACCCCTCCCCCACATAGCAGAAGCACCAACACCATGAAGCCAAGGAAAACAAGCACATGCATAAGCCAAAATCGACATGCAGCCCGGGCCTCAAAGGCCGCGGGAGTCCATGCCTGAGTAGAGCAAATGCACCATCTTCATCCAAACTCTGGACTAACTAATGACCATTAAATATTACAATAATACTTTAATACCCTCCCTTAATGGTCATCCTACTAACTACGCCAAGCTTATCCAAATTTTTTACAAATTTAGCCAAATTGAGAGACTTGGTGAGAATGTATGCAGTCTGATCCTCAGTTGGAACATAGTGCAACATCACAGATCCATCTTCAACAAGTTGGCGGATGAAATGACAATGAAGTTCAATATGCTTGATTCGCTCATGAAAGACTGGATTCTTAGCAAGCTTGAGTACCCCTTGATTGTCACAAAACAAGGGGGAGGGCCCTGCTTGAGACATCTGCATGTTAGCAAGCATCCGTAGAAGCCATACTAACTCTCATGCTGCCTCAGTTGTTCCCCGATACTTTGCTTCGGTCGAGGAAAGAGCTATGGCCTGTCCATGTGACTGCACCTGTACCAAGACTAAAAACATACCCGGAAGTGGACTTTCTGTCATCAACTGAACTTGCCCAATCTGAATTTGTAAAGCCAACCAGCCTAGGATCTTTGCATTTGCAATACAAAATGCCAAAGTCAAGTGTCCCTTTCACATATCTCAATACTTGCTTTGTTGCAACCCATTGTTTCACCTTAGGGGCAGTCATGAAACGAGAAATATAGCTCACAATGAAACGAAGATCAGGTCTAGTGTCGGTAAGATAGATGAGGCTGCCCACTAGTTGCTTGGATGTAGACTCATTCACCATTGGTGAGTCTGATTTGGCTGAAAGTTTCAGCCCCTTCACCATGGGAGTGGATGAGATTTTGCAATCTTCCATCCTGAATTTCTCCAACAAACCCCTGGCATACTTCTACTGAGAAATGAAGATATTGCCACTTGTTTGCTAAACTTCTACACCTAGACAATAGTGTAGGAGACCCAAGTCTGTCATCTCAAATGCTTGACACAAATTCGACTTGATTTGTTCAATCAAATGTAACTTATTACTAGTAATGATGATATCATCCACATAGATGACAAGAAGGATGATATCATTGCCAGTCTTCTTGACATACAAATTTGCATTTGAAGGACTCCTTTGAAACCCTTGTGCAACCAAATACTTGTCACACTTCAGGTACCATGCCCTGGGTGCTTGCATTAGGCCATAAAGAGCCTTTAGCAATCTACATACCTTCTACTCTTTTCTTGCAACCTTAAGGCTAGGAGGTTGTGTCATGTATACCTCTTCCTCCAAATCTCCATTGAGGAAGGCACTCTTCACGTCCATTTGGTGGACCTTCCAGCCTAATTGTGTTGCCATGGCTAGGAGAAGTCAGATGGTGCTCATCTTTGCTGTAGGAGCAAAGGTTTCCTCATAGTCAATACCTTCTCTCTGTGAGAACCCCTTAGCCACCAACCGAGCCTTGTATTTATCCAGTGTTCTATCAACCTTGTATTTCACCTTGTATACCCATTTGCATCCAATGGGTTTCTTCCCTGTTGGGAGATTTGACAGAATCCATGTGTTGTTCTTCAAAAGACTATGATGCGCAAAATCCATAGCCTTTTCCCATTCAGGTTTTCCCTTGGCCTCCGAATACTGCTGGGGCTCATAAATACTATGAATGTTGGCCATAAGAGCAAAGTTTGCTGTGTTCTTTTTGCTCTTGCCTCTAGATGATCTTCCCTCAACAAGCTCATCATCATGAACATCACCAATGAGCTTCGCCCACCACTTAGGGCGAGGAGATGCATTGGGTTGCATGGAATAATACCATTAGGATGCTAATCCAGGTTATCCTGAGAAAATCTACTGGTACAAAATCATGCCTAGGAGATTCCACAATGTCAGAATCATTAGAGTCCCTCCTTGTTGGTATTGCCTAGGAGATTCCGCAATGTCAGAATCATCAAAATCCCTCCTATCAGGTGGAGCTACTGAAAGCTTAGCTCCCAAATCCTTGGTCTTTAGAGGTTGATTGTCAGGACTCTTGATGGGAGAAGAGAGCAAAAAGGGCCCACCTTTCTTATCAAACACAACATCCCTACTGAATGTCAAATGATCAGTGGTCACATCAATTAGTTGATAGGCCTTATGATTGTCACTGTATCCTATTAGCATCAACTTCTGGCTCTTGGATTCTAGCTTGGTCCTCTTGGCATCTGGGATCCAAACATACGCAATTGAACCAAACATTTAGAGATGAGTGATTCTTGGTTTCCTCCCAGACCATGCTTGTGTGGAAGACCGGTTAAGCAGGTATACTACAGTACACATTGCCTTAGCCCAAAACTTCTTGGGAACATTTCTATTCTCCAACATACATCGGGCCATTTTTGTGATGGTATGATTTCTCCGCTCGACAACACCATTCTGCTAAGGGGTATAGGGTGTGGTAAGCTGATGCTTAATACCGTGTTTAGCATAGAAGTTGGTGAACTGGTTGGAATAAAACTCACCCCCATTATCTGACCTAAGAGTTATGATTTGACATCTAGACTCTTTTTCAACTAATGCCTTAAAACTTTTGAAATTTATTAAACAATTGTGACTTTGCCTTGAGAAAATATACCCACATTTTCCTACTAAAATCATCAACAAACAAGAGGAAATACTTGGCACCAATGATTGATGCAATATTCATTGGTCCACAAACATCTGCACCAGCTGTACAACCTTGGATGCTCTCCAAGACTTTCCATCTGAAAATGGAGTACGATGTTGCTTCCTTGATTGGCAAGCTTTGCAAACACCATGTGTCTGTTGTTGAATCTTAGGTAAGCCTTCTACCAAATTCTTCCGAGCCAGCTGAGAGAGGTAGGCAATGTTGAAATGCCCATACCACTGATGCCAAAGAGTGTTGATGGATGAACTCCTTACAACTAGTGCATGTTCCAGAGGATCTCTAGTATCAAGCAACCAATACAAACCATGATCCTCGAGCACAACTGCCATTGTTTTCTTGGACTCCTTGTCAACAATTCATCTCTTGTGTGAACTGTAAATGACGTCCAACTTCGAACTATGTCACATAATCGGACTCACCGAGAGCAGATTAAGCTCCATGCTGGGCTCATAGTAGACATTGAGAAATATTAAATTTCTCCCACCAGATATGGTCTGGATAGTGCCCTTGTTGACAACTGTATACTCTTCGCCACCACCAAAGATGACAAAATTGGAACAAGCCATATACTTTGTGAACCAATCTCTCTTGTTTGTAAAATGTCGAAAGGCTCCAAAATCGATGTACCATGCAGATGATTTGACACGATTTGCTGGTCTTTTGGCCATTAGTGCATAAGAGGTAGATGCTTGGTTAGATTGCATAGATGCCATCCCTCTCGTTTTCCAAAAGCACAAAAAACAAGGTAAAGTATGCGATCAGCTAGCACTAAACTGTGGACAATCAGCTGGCACAACTCCCACGATTTTTAAAAAATCGTTTAAACCGAGGCTCAAAAAAGCAAGATTTATTCAGAAAAAATCTTCAAAAACTTAGAAAAGCAAGATTTTTTTTATAAAAACCTTCAAAAAACTTTGAAAAAGCAATAATTTTTCAAAACCTTCAAAAACTTAAAAAAGATTTTAGAAAACCTTCAAAAATCTGAAAAACAAGCTTTTTTCAGAAAAAACCTTCAAAAAACTGTGAAGAACAAATTTTTTTAAAAATCTTCAAAAAACTTAGATGATCAACAAATTTTTTTATAGAAAAAAAAATCGTCAAAAATCAGGTACAATTTTTCAGAAACCCTAGCCAGCAAAATTTTGGTAGACAAATTTTCAAAACCTCTTGAACTTTAAACCCACGAATCTGCAAAAAAAAAATCTTTAGACAGGATCGCGAAATTTGCAGAAAGCCCTTGAGCAAAAAGAGCAAAAAAAGGGCACAAATCTTCAACAAAACACCAGGTCGCATATGCCCAAAGGAGAACATAAGAAAATTGAAAGTCACGGGTTGTAGAAGAAAACCAAACCACCATGATTTTTAGTTGCTGCTAAAAAAAAAAACAATTTCTAGCAAACCTCAAAAGCGATTTTTTTTCCACCAAATCTGCTAAAAAAAACCATGATTGAGGTTGCGATTTTCTGCTTCTTAGAAATCCGCGTGTTTCACAGAAAACAAATCTGCGTTTTTTTCTGCAAAAAACCGGTGTGATTTCTACCTCAATAAATCTGCGATTTTTTTTTTCCTTCGGGGCACAATTTTCAAACAAAATAGACCTGCAAAATTCTTCTTAGAAAAACCCTTTGAAAAACTGGCATAAAAATTCCGTGATTTTTAAAAACAGAGGGTGCAAGTTTTAGGAACATAAACTCTCAACTTTTTTGTTAAAAATCTTCAAAAAATCTTCGTTAAGAAAACTTTTGAATTTCTTCTTTACAAACCCTTGATTTTATTTAAAAAAAAACGACTAAAAATTAAAAAAAACTTATGAAAATTTCCAAAAAATCTTCAGGTAATCAACCACAAATTTTTATTGCTCAAAAAAATTGTAAAAAAAGAGCCTATGCTTTGATACCATGAAATGATAATTGATATTTGATATTCATTATTTACAATGTAGAGGAATACTCCTTAAATAATATAATACAGGATGATGTTTCTAAAAGGAAACAATTGTTAACTAAATTAATTAACATAAAGATACTAAAAGCTAACAGAAGTGAACTAAGTTAACTGAAAGTAAACTATTGACTAACTAATGACCATTAAATATTACAATAATACTTTAATAAGTTTGAATGCATGAGTGGTCACCTTGTAGAATAGCATGAAGAAGGTGGTGCAAAACCATAATTGGGTCAATCAACAATAAGTGCACATTAATTGCCAACATTTTGAATGAACCAAGAACAGTCCTCCATGAGCACCATGATGCATGCTCAAGCCGGTAAATTTGGAATTTGGGATGATGGAGAAACATTCTTAGAAAAAAAGAGAATGCATGAAGTTGAAGTAATTTTTTTGAAAGAGCCTCATTTAAAGTTGAAACAAAATTTTGAATGCATGAGTGGTTGCCTTGGAGAGTTGCATGGAGAAGGTGGGGCAAAACCAGATTTGAGTCAATCAACAACAAGAGCACATTAATTGCCAACAATTGTGAATGAACAGTCCTCTATGAGCACCATGATGCATGCTCTAGCCAAGAAATTTGGAATTGGGGATGATGGAGAAGATACATATGATGGAGAAACATTCTTGGAAGAAAAGAGAATGGACAAAGTTGAAAGACTCCATTTAAAGTTGAAATAAAATCTTTTGAAGAACAAGTGAATGCTGAATGTTTAGTTTCATGGATTAAACAATAAAGGTTTATTTTAATGTGCATAATAATAAATAGCCTGATATTTCCATTTCAAAGTAGGAAAGTATAAATCAATTTAATTGATTTCTAAATTCCGAAGGTTGAGTTTATAGATCACGACCTTAGACAAGTTTTATTGGAAAACCTTATTGGATAATCTATAGTAAACATTCATGATACTCGCTTTTTAAAGTTGCTCAAATATGGATAGATGGGTTTAAACTTTGTTGTGTGCATTTACATGAGCATTGTTGGAAACATAACCTTCTATGCCTTCTTGTGACGATGGAAGCACTTTTTGACCAACTTTGATCATAACACTTGAATGCCTCTACAATGGGTGAATGCAAACTGCAAGGAGAAGAGAAGGGAACAACATCCCAATCTCCTTGTACTTCCATTGACAATATTGAGGTATCTTATGAACATCTCTAGGAAATGTTTTTGACTTAAATCTTGAAATGTGAGTCTTTCTAACCCAACTTGTAATGGTATGCAATTAGTCTATGTCATAGTTCTATATTTGAAGTTGTATGTAAAGAATTCTAGAGCCATAATGATCCATAGAATTTTTTGGTTATAAAATTTTGCGCCTGATTTCAGAAATGAAAAATACAGCTTGTAGTTTCCTTTGTTTTGTAAGTGTGAAAGCTATATCCAAAAATATATAATATTTTATTGAAAAATTCATGTCAAAGAGTATGGTATTTTATTTCATTGTGTTAGATCTTTTTAACCTTGCAATGCTCTTATGTACTTTTTGAGTCCCAGTGATCTAATTTGGTCATTCATTGCCACTAATAGAATTTCTTTCTTTCTTTCTATTGAGTAATGGGTGCAAAATATTTTATAATTGAAGGTTCCTCTTATGGATTAATGCTAAATGGTTGTTTATGAATCATGTTTCTAGGCTGGAGCCATGGTAGGCGATGCTTTCCTTCACCAGCTACCACATGCTTTAGGTATAGTGCCTATGTATTGAGAAAGACTCAATGTTCTCTTTCCTATAAAAATTGATTCAGTTAAACAAGATTAAACTAAATAAAGAGACGATATAATTGCCCAATGTTGCTAATTTCTTTCTCTATGGTTGGATCGACCATTTCATATAGGGTTGCCACTTGGTTTGTTTTGTGTATGCACAATCATTGTAATTTACTTTCTATAGTAGAAATTAACCATAAAGATGAGGCAATGTTTACGTTAAAAAATGCAAGAGTGATGTGGATAGAAAATAGTTTCCTTATATGATAAAAATGCTTACAATTGTTGTGTTATCAATATAAAATTTTCTCCAAGGTGTTTTCTAGCAATTTGGTGCTTGTTTGCTTAGTGGGTCCTCCTTGTTGCATAATTATTAGTATTACTAACATGAATGGATAAAAATGTCATGAGTGTAGTGTTTAGTCATTGAGGTCATCATTAGATGATAAAATCACACAAATTAGATCTCACAAAAAATAAAAATCCTATTTGATTGTTATCAAGACCTCTTGTGCATGATAGGACTCATCAATTTTGTGTCAAATCTCAAGTTATTCTATGTAATACTCAATATTATTCTCATTAGAACATTGGATGAAAAATTACTACAAGTTCATACATACAACCATGTTTTATGTTAATGCTCTTTGCCTATGCTCCATGGAGTTTTGGGGACGGGGACGATAGGGGATGGTGGGACATGTTCCCGGTACAGGGGTACTTTTGGGCCATTTTTTAGGGGATGACTGATAAAAAAATAGGGGAATTTTTAAAAATATAGAGAAATATCAAATGTTCATAGCATAACAATTAACATCGATAAAGCATTCATCATAGACATTGTAGAAGCTAAATACATAGCTTGAATTGAGATTTGAAGATTTGAATTTCACATGAGAATCGACAACAAATTAAGTTTAACATGAGAATCGACAACAAATTAAGTTTAACATAAGAATCAACAACAAATTGGGTAGGGGATGTTTCATGGCCATCCCCAAGTCCCCGTACCGTTTCTGGTACGGGAATGGGGGTACAAAGCCAAGGGATGCATCCTCGTGGAGCATAGCTCTTTGCTAATGTGCATGATCACAATTAAGATTGGCTTGTCAATTAACGTTCCTATAATTATCAAATAGTTCCCTTATATGATCAAAATGCTTAAAACCATTGTGTTATCAATATAAATTTTCTCCAAGATGTTTTCTAACATTTTGGTGCTTGTTTGCTAAGTTGGCCATCCTTGCCGCATAATAATTACTAACATGACTAGAAAAAAATGTCATTAGTGTAGTGTTTAGTGTAATGGCCTCGATTCAAAAAATAAATCCAGATTAAATTACTTAGAAATCTTAAAAGGCAGTGAAAAGGGAACCCAATTATGAGCAGCTTCTAGGACAAGGAAGGGTTACTTTTTTTAAATTGTCACCAATTTCAGTAGCCATCAAAGGAATTAGAGCTGCTGAATAAGACAAACCACATCAGAAAAGATACCAAATAAAAAGAAACCGCAAAAAGCTAAAAGGCAATGTTTGGATTAATTAATGAAGTTATAATTAAAAGTTTATTTTTCAAGGGTCATAGGAAGAGTGGTGACTATTGGAGCAAGATTCTATTCAAGAGAGTTAAGCAAGGTGAAGAAGGCATCGTTGAGAAATATATTTTATATTTGATTTTCATCCCTTGTGGAATGTGAACCGTGGTTCAACAACCTCAGTGTAATGTCCCCTACTTGGTGTATGCCTGAATTTGCCTTAAGGGACAATTACATAACATTAAATTGTTTTACAAGTAATTATTCCATGGTAAATTATATAATAAATATTGAACTTAAGAATAAATGAACTATTAACATTTATGAAATAATGAACAACTTAAACTTGAATCTAATCTATAGACTCTTTTTCAATAACCAATCATGGTAGGGATGGGAGAGAAACACATGATAGGGTGCCAGAAAAGCTATTCATCACAAGTAAGCCCAAGGGCGTGCTCATACCCTCTTTGGCCCCAAGTGGCAAGAACATCCAACCAAGACAATTCCATCCAACTTAAGGTGGTGTACTTGTTGATGGGTGTTTTTGCACTTCTCAACACAGACAACACACAAGTGTGATGCCTCTCTTGAAAGGTGAAAATCAGAAAATCACCCCAAGGTCTCTTGGGTGTTAGGTCATGACTTACAAAAACAACTTAGTTGTTTGATGTGATTTGTTGGTAATCACAAGGGGCTCGTTCACTAAGCTTGGAAGTTTTAGGTCTGCAAATGGAGTTTCAAAGTTCGGGAAATGATGAACAGTGACTATAATTTCAGAACAGCAATCTGAAACTCACTTTTGTCATCAGATTTGGCTTTACAATGATGTTGGGAACTTGTTTCTAACTTCAGATTTTAAAAGAAATAGCAAAAGATAAAGGGGATAAAAGTTTTCCTAAATCTGGAACTAAGATGAACAGTAACAATGGAGGATGCTATAGGGGACAAACTTCAAAACTGAGTACTTAACCAGGGACAGCCTATAGTATCATAAAACTAGTGCAATCTTCTAAGGCTTACTTATGATTTTCAGACTGCAACATGAACACTTAAAGCATACACATACACAGTTGAAGTTAAGTGTTGTAAATGAAAGAGCTCAAACTAACTTTTCATAGCAATTTGTCATCAACAAATGGCTAAAAGTATGAGCTGAAAGTGCATCAAACACTATAGCATATGTTGATGTTATTACAGCGTCGGGATTCTCTTCCAGCCCGATCTCCTTTGCATTGAAGAATAAATTAAATAATAGCCATAGGCTATTTAATATATGATGACAATGATTAATGAGGAGGTGCCTCATTTGGAATATTATTTAATATTTAATTAAATGTCTTGGAGCCGACTTGTTTTTCATCCTCCACCTTTTGAAGAGATACGATTTGTTTTGAGACCAACCTCCTTGTCTTGAAAGGACGCGATCCTTCCTTCTCATTTGTATATATATTCAATGCTCTTTCATTGTAACACATATTCCATATTCATTCATTTATATTCACAAGTCCGAGTTTGTATGAGATCAAAGTTCATCAAGTGCAGATCGATATATTGAAGGAGGCTGATCGAAATATTGAAGGAAGCTGAGTTTATCATCAGCAAGAAGATATATTTCATTCTATGTTTGCATCAAGTTGAGGTGCTATCATTTGGCCTTATTATCGGCATCTTTGTAAAGGAGACAATTATTTGATATTCAATATATAAGCGATATATTGTTGCTGGGTTTTTCTCCCTCAAGTGGAGGGTTTTCCCAGGGTATATGCTATGTTTATGTGTCTGATTTTGAATTAAAATCTGAGTTTTATATCTGATCATAAAAACTAACACTCATCCATGTACTTGGAAACACATTATCCACCAAAGACCAACTTGAAACACACTCAAGCAACACAATGTCCCCTACGGAACTTGAACTTGGCACCTATTGCAAAACAGCCAAAAGACATACCATCGCACCCTCTACCCATAAAAAATATTTAATATTTATTTATTGTTAATAATAAATTGTAATTTCTTTTTTATTTTTTGTAATTAGTTTTTCAAATATTATATATTATTTGCATCACTGCTCCCTTGTCGTTTCCCCACCATTCCCCAAATTTGGAAAAAAGATTCCCATCCTTGAAACCCATCCCCATATCCCCCCATTTTGAAACTCCTTGGAACACTAAGAAAAACTAATTACAAATTGAAATGATTTAAGCAAAAAGGTCACATTGTTTTGGAGGCAAGCCAATGATTGGTAGATCCCTTCCATGGAAACATTTACTTTAGCTGGGCGCCCAGAAATAGTATGGTACAATACACACTTCTATTGTGTGTTAGACTTTCGTAAGGCAATGCAGTAGCAGATGCTAAATGTATATCAGCTGCAACTTACACCACAAAAGGGCTCCACTGACCGTTATGCTCTTATGTGGATGTATATGAGGCATGTAATGAATGGTGTTGGATTGAGTCAACATATTTGCTTAATAATATGACATCACTTTTGAGGAACACCATGAAACAAAACCCTAAAATTGTTTTAACTTTTACCCATGATTTCTATTCTATTTCACTAATGCTTAGCTTTACAATCAATTAGATATCCATATTTCCTAGAGTATCTAACTATACTCTTTATTTTGTAGCAATGTGTTGTATGCTACTATGCTGTGATTTGTGGTGAGCTTTGAAGGGTGCAACTTTAAATAATAATAAAAAAGAGACAAATATGACACATGCATGTGACATCATAAATACAGCTTTTCAAAAGAAGTAGCACATTGAAGACTCAAAAGTTAAAAACATTTGGTAATTGCAAGTCAATTGTCTCCACAGATTGTGACAATAAAGGAGCTGGGGAAAGTCTGAATAGCACAGATCCATCTTAAAAAGGATCTGATATTCTCTGAGAAGTATTCAAAAGACATGATGCGACAATCCCACCACGAGTGTTTGAAGCATAGAGATTGGTGCCTGGAGTCTTGGATATCACTTGGCACATATCAGAGCCATGTTAAGATGGATCTGTGCTACTGGTACAATGAATGAAAAGCATGGTTTTCAACAACACTTTTAAAATTGCTGTAACAACATCAACCCAAATTGCATGGAGAACCATCAATAACTATGGTACATACAAATGATTAGCATTGCTCAGATTCATCAACATAATGCGTAAGGAATTACTCCAACAGTTATATTCATAGGAATGAAACAAATATTTGCATAATAAGGCAACACTTGCCAATAAACTTGCATATGAACATTCTATCATAGCACTTTAATCATTATTAGTGTCAGGGCACGATAAAATTCACAAACTGAAATATGAATCATACATCTCATATTCAGTATCATATTGAAATTAGAATTCAAATTTAAATAAGAATCATATACTTAACCAATAACAAAATGAAGTTAGATTCTAAATTGAAGTAAAGAATTCAAGACAAACCTCTTCCATCCTTTCTCCTTAATCTGAAGTGGAAGGGAGTAAAGAGAGAGAGAGCATCATTGGGGCGATTTCCGCCCTGCCACGAAGCCATAAGCTTCTCCGTGCTACCCCACGAAGGGAGCTCGACCCATCACGAAGAGTCTAGCAATCCATGGCCAACATGTGTGAAATCTGTGCAGCTATGGATTATCTAACATATGCAACCTATTAATGCCCAAGCAAAAATATCTAGCATATGTCCCTTACCCATGAAGTGACTCAGTTTAATTCAATATTCTTCTCTTATTTGAATTAAAAGCTTTGGCCAAAGCATTGAATCTTTATATGATCCCTCGGGTCTATACCGCTAGTCACTTGGCACCTCTTTACACATGCTAAGTAAGAATTTTTTTATGTACACTCCTGGTTTACTTAGTCCTGAACTACAAACTAAAGATTCTCATATTGCATGATTACTTTAAATTCTTAGATTGAAGTCAATTACTCAGCAATTTACCATGTTATAGTAATATTGGCACTTCCATTAACCAAATGGTAAGTTATACTCAGAGGGTATTATTCCTTATTGTACATTACAGTGAACCAACAACAACTGTTTTGACTGAACTTTATCCGCTATGTTCAAGATTACAAAGTAATCCAAGACTTGCATTAGATTGCTGGTCATAAATGCAGAGATCTTAAGATGAAAGCTGTTGATGAATGCACAGATTTAGGTCATAGTGCTAGAAATTCATCTCATAACTATATCATCATAATGCTCTTAAAGATCTCCATATTACTGATGTTTAGTTTTTTTTTGTTTATAGAGTCAATATGCTGTTATGAGCTTCCCTATGCCTATTGTAGATTTCTATAGCAGTCATGGTAAAACTCATCATTTCAGTAGTATTCCCATGGCTGATGTAAAAGGATACAACAGTCATATGCAGGCTCATAATCCACACCTCTCAGATTCTTTTGTGGAAAAAAATGTTGCTTTCCTAAAAATTCCATTAGCAACCATAGTTTAGATGAGATCCTTATTTTATTCATTGGCCACACAATTTCAACAGCTTTAACAATTCCATAACAGACAGTTTGTTGCAGATTGTTCTAATCAGTAAGGTAATGGTATGCAATACTGAACTTTTAATCAAAAAAAACTGTTGATTGTTTAACAACTATGCATTCAGCATACAGTAGCTTTATGAAAGGAGTTGAGAGAGTTTTCCGCATGGTGGAGTGAAAAAAGAATGCATAAGAGTTTATTATTAATTCCAGTTGCAGCTAAGTTGTCATTTCCATTAGCCACTTTTTGAACATCCTTCATAGAGAACATCTTTTATCCAAGCAAATTTGAAGGACTGAACTGGAGTCATATTCACATACCTGCAACAAAAACCGAGCAGAGGTTTCCTACTTCTTGCTTCCACACAACTCTTCCTCCTCCTTGAAGCTGTTATCCTTTTCTCCAACCAAAACCGAATGCCTCATAGTTCCCCTTTTTCTTGTTTTATTATCCTCTATTCTTCCCTCCTTGCTACGTGGGAGAAGGGGCTTTTTCCCAAGTGCTAGCTGTTACTTCATTTTTTTTAGACCCTTTATCTTTTGCTGGCAGCTGGCTATTCGCACTTGTTTTGCTGGCCTCTTATTCTTACTCCTTTATTGCTTTGAAGGGAAAATATGAAACTGGCGTACCTTATTAAGGTAGCCTTGTTTAATAAATTTTTTGTCTTTTCTCAGTTTGGGTCCCACCACTTTTTAATATTAGACCTTTTAAATAAGAAAAATATTGATATGTAAGGAGTTAGTATATTTCACTTTTTAATTTTATTATTTTATTTTCCTGTTCTTCTTTTATATATATATCAATAGTTTTCTATTTACTTTTTTTTTTTTTTTATTATAATCCACTCAATATACTTAAATCTTTGAGTTAATAATTAAATAATTGAAATATTAAATTTTACCCTTTTGATGCAATATGCAACCTGGAAAAATGCTATGTGCAATATTAAATTTTACCCTTCTAATGCAATATGCAACCTGGAAAAAAATATGTTCTATGCTTGTGTGTGCTACTCTCACACAAATTGCCCTCGGAAGGCTAGACTCGCCTTCCCGATGATACTCTCTCTTCAAGGAGAGTGCGTGACTGCCCTGTGACACTCCAAAATAGGAAATTTTTTAGTTTATTGCAATAATGAGATCCAGGCTTAGCAATAAAATTAGCATTTCCATATAAAATTTCAGTCGTATAGCCGTACATGAAATCATAGAGAACATATTCAGAAACACTATATATTCAACCACATTCATTGTACCATCAAAACGATTACCCATAACACTAACTAAAATAACTGTTCTTATATCCAGATGAAACCATATACAAGACAACTGTATAAAAATCTAGGGCTAACCGTTATGGCAGTTAAGATTCACATTTAGATGAATATCCATAACAACATGACAATACAAAATTAGGGCCGAGTTCCAAATTCAGTTAAACATCTACATCAACATGTCAATACAAAATTAGGGCTGGGTCACAAGTAGGGTTGTGACAATTGCAATCATGATTGTTGATTATAAACAATCTTACAGTGATGAACTTGATTTTGTCTTTTCCATTTTCTCACATTCTTTGATTATTATTTAGAGCTTTTGCTATGTTTAACTTTAGGTTGTTGATCATTTGTAGCTGTATGAGTACTTTTAAGTTGTTTGTTAGGTGTGAATGCCATATTTGTCAAATTGTGGTTTTACAAGAACCTTGAAGAATTGTATTTAGGGGATAAGTGTGTTTATTTTCTGTTGTTTCAATTGACTTGAAATCCCCCACAACATGATATTACACGGAGGAAGTAATGTGATATCTGTAGTCAATTCTCATTTTGTATATAAATGCTTTGATGAAATTATTCAAGGATTTCACCTCTTGAGTTGATCATATATTTTCTCGGTAAGTTGTACTTTCTAAACTAGGTCTTGCAATAGTTGTTTACCATTTTATGGTGATACACATTATTAATTTATTACTGAAGGATGGAGGGGATCTTTTTGCTTGTTTTTTGAGTACACGAGTGAGTCCCCGTTTCTGTTGTTCAACACAACATTTTTATTCACCTAATGCCTTCTTTGATTCATTGTATTAATGGTAACCCCTCCTCCTGATTTCTAAATGTTTGTAGGTTTTTAAAGATCTTCTAAATGAAGAGCGATTGATATATCTATGTGAAAATATTCATTAGATGTATTTAAATCTTCTTCTAACTCTCATTGCATAACATATTTAACAATAATATAGACTCCTTGCTGATTTATTTCTTTGTTACTAAATGATGCAACTGTGAGAGGTATTAGTAATTTAATGCTTTGGATTTCAGGTGGTTCTCACAACCACTCTCATGTACATACTTTGGATAATGACAACGATCACAGCCACAGCCACAACCATAACCACGATGGCATAGATTCTCTTGTTGGCCATTCACATTCACACTCTTTGGAGGAACTTTCAGTTGGAATCGCTGCTTTGGGTAAGTTTCAAATGTTTTTCTTAATTCTTTTTGCTGTTTGGATTAAAAATTTAAATGCAATATTAAAATGGCACTCTTTCACAAATAGTAGTATGATAGTTGAGTTATAGAATGTTATCATAGTCATCAATTTCTTGTATATTGAGGTTGTTTGTTCCTGCTTTTGGAAGAATCTTAGTGGTTCGAATGTTTAGGAGAATGAACTAGTAAATTACTTCTTAAATTAACAAGGAAAGCAGATTACATTATATAGGAATTACAAGCACTGTAGAAATTAATGAGCCTAGCTACTGACATTTAAGATGTCAACCACCTGTACCTACAGACATTAAATGTCCACCTACCAGAAACAATAGACAATAAGAAAATATCTAACCTACTTAATTACATTCATAATTGACCATTAAATATAGAGAGAAATGGTAAATTACTTCTTAAATTAACAAGGAGAGCAGATTACATTATATAGGAATTACAAGCACTGTAGAAATTAATGAGCCTAGCTACTGACATTTAAGATGTCAACCACCTCTACCTACAGACATTAAATGTCCACCTACCAGAAACAATAGACAATAAGAAAATATCTAACCTACTTAATTACATTCATAATTGACCATTAAATATAGAGAATATAATATTCTAACACCCTCTCTTAATGGTCAATCCGTCAACAACACCAAGTTGCCCCTTGAATTTGACAAACTTATCTGAGCTCAAAGACTTGGTGAGAATATTTGCAGTTTGATCCACTGTCGGAACATACCGCAGCTGAACTGATCCGTCTTCTACCAACTTGCCGATGTAATGACAATGAAGCTCGACATGCTTGGTATGTTCATGGAAGACTGGATTTTTGGCTAGTTTGAGCACCCCTTGATTATCAGTATACAAGGGAGGTGGTCTTGCTTGTGACATGTGCATGTCATAAAGCATCCTGCGGAGCCAAACTGCCTCACATGCTGCTTTAACAATTCCTCGATATTCTGCTTTAGTCAAGGAAAGAGCCACTGCCTGTTGCTTCTTGCTAGTCTGTGTTACAGCACCTGTACCCAAACTGAATACATACCCAAAAGTAGATTTTCTGTCATCTACTAAACCTGCCCAATCTGAGTCTATGTAACCAATCAGCTTTGGATCCTTGCATCTGCCATAGAGAATGCCATAATCTGAAGTGCCCTTAACATATCTCAGCACACGCTTCACTGCAATCCAATGATCAGCTTTTGGAGCTGTCATGAAGCGAGAAATGTAGCTCACTGCAAAACTGATGTCAGGTCTAGTGGTAGTGAGGTAGATGAGACTACCCACTAGTTGTCTGAATGTCGTTTCATCAACTGGAGGTGAATTAGAGTTGGCTGACAACTTCAACCCCTTCTCCATAGGTGTGGAGGTAGGTTTGCAGTCCTGCATCCGAAATTTGTCAAGTAGACTTAATGCATATTTAGACTGAGAGATAAAGATGCTATCAACTTCAAGACCCAAACAATAATGGAGAAGCCCAAGATGTGTCATGTCAAAATCCTGACACAAATCTTGTTTGATTGCCACAATCAAATGTGTTGAACCACCAATAATGATCAAGTCATCAACATAGACAACAAGAAAGAGAATATCATCACCAGAGTGTTTGACATACAGATTAGTGTCAGATGGGCTACGCTAAAAACCATGATCAACCAAGTACTAATCAATCTTGATGTACCATGCACGAGGCGCCTGTTTCAGTCCATAGAGTGCTTTCACGAGCCTACATACTTGATGTTCTTTGCTGGCAACCTTGAAACCAGGAGGCTGCGTCATGTAGACTTCTTCCTGCAACTCACCGTTGAGAAAGACACTCTTGACGTCCATCTGATGAACTGTCCAACCAAATTGGGCTGTAATAGCGAGAAGAAGACGAATTGTGCTCATCTTGGCAGTAGGAGCGAAGGTCTCCTCGTAATCAATGCCCTCCCGTTGTGTGAATCCCCGAGCAACTAATTTGGCCTTGTATTTGTTCAAAGTACCATCTGCATGATACTTGACCTTGTATACCCATTTGCAGCTGATAGGTTTCTTCCCAGGAGGAACATCAAAAAGAACCCAAGTGTGATTCTTCAGAAGACTATGATATTCGGTCTCCATAGCCTTTTCCCACTCTGGAATTCCTTTAGCCTTTGAATATGTGTAGAAACTCGTTTTCTCATGATTTCAGAACTGATTGTTTTTGCTTGTTTTTTGAGAGTTTTTTATTTTTTTGTGGATTTTTGCTCATGAAGATATTGGTGTTATTTGGAAAGAGAATGCTTGCAAAATTTAAATAAAATATTACAGTGCTAACTATGATGGAATCTAATTGATATATTGATGCCAGAATATTTATTGTTCTTCCAAACTGATTACATCTATGATCGGACAACATGCATAGTAAAAAGCAATAACATTTATCCAGAAAACTTGGTTATTGCAGCCGCCAAGATTGGTGAAGATTGAGTACGACAGACCTCAGAAGAGCATTCTCCAGCCTCGAGATTGGTGCAGGCTATCCCAGAGATCAAGGCGTCCCATCTTATGACAGAAGAAGACCAAAAAGCAAGGCGTCCAAGCTTGTAGAAGAAGTACGACACTAAACTAGAAATGTATAAATCCGTACCACCTTGGGAAATGTGCCAGATGTATATCAAACTCAGTCGCTCAAGAATATCACTATCTCTGGACAATTATTGAATCAAACCTTGAATAATAATTACACAATGAACTCTGTAATAACTTCTGAATGAAGCTATTCAACTGCAGGCAATAAATCAGCTGATATTTCACAGCCTCTGAACTGCAAACACTGAAGATGGCTCGTTCTCCAATGTAGACGACAATTGAAACCCTTGTCTTCGTTCTCTGAAGAAGAAATTGGCTAAAATCGATTTTCATATCATAATGAATGAAGTTCTCTCAAAGAAAACTTTTATCTTCTCAATTGGGTCGATTTCCTTCAAAAAACATCATTTAAATAAAACTTGAATTTCACTTTTAATCTTTCAATAGTTTGGACGCCCTTTTAATTATAATAATTAATTAAAAAGTGGCCCCTTCTTCATGATGGTCGACCCCTTCAAAAAGTCACTTAAGTTATAATATTAAATTATATTATAACTTTATAATATAAGCTTCAATTAAATTAATATTTATTTTGGCAAATAAATGTTAATATCTCTCTCAATAGAAGTCCAAATGACAAACTGTCTGAAGCTGGATGATAAGTACTGAATCTGCATACCAGACCATACTGCTAAAAATAGCAGGGGTGCTCCGCTGAGTGTCTCCACTTACTAAAAATAGTAAGTCAAGCAAATGATGTCCAAAAG
Organism: Sequoia sempervirens; assembly: GCA_007258455.2. NCBI lineage: Eukaryota > Viridiplantae > Streptophyta > Pinopsida > Cupressales > Cupressaceae > Sequoia > Sequoia sempervirens. The sequence continues at coordinate 144,089 of VDFB02326204.1, read as the reverse complement.
ACCCAGGCAATAAGCCCGATTCGATAAAGTGAAGCCAAGCCATGCCTCAACCAGACCCTCTATCCACCCTATCAGCCTACGAGGGCCACATAATAGGCTAATCTCAAGAACTGAGAGATGTCAAATGGAAGGGGACATTACAGTCCGCCCCTCCTAAAATTGCTTGTCCTCAAGCAATGTCAACTTAGGATGCTGCAAAATTTCCTCTCTCCCACGTAGCATCCTCCACTGGTAAATCCCTCCACTTCACTAGATATTCCCTGATAGTCCTCCTGCATAGTTGTCTTCCCTGTATTCCAAGATAGACTCAGGTACTAAAATCAACTTTCCCTCGTCATCTAAGGGAGGTAATACTGCTGAAGGTACCACACGATGTCCTAACGCCTTCTTGAGACATGACACATGAAAAACATTGTGGACCTTACTATCCGCGGGAAGCTCTAGCTCATAAGCCACCTCTCCCACACGCCTGACAATCCTGAAAGGACTATAGTACCGTGGCTTGAGCTTCTCTGATCCACTCTTCCTAAGAGTAGACTGTTGGTAGGGCTGCAACATGAGATATACCATGTCTCCCACCTCAAAAGATCTCTCAGTCCTCTTCTGATCTGCATACTGCTTCTGCTGATTCCGTGCCTTAGCAATATTTTCCTTAAGAGCCCTCATAATGTCCTGGCTCTCCTGCAATAAGTCTCCAACACTAGGCACTCTACTGTCACTCAGTAGCAAATCAAGAAAACTAGGCGCCTCATACCCATACAATGCCATGAAGGGGGACATCTGAATGGTCATGTGGTAGGTGGTATTGTAACAATACTCGCATAAGTATATCCACTTGACCCACGCCTTTTGCTGCCCTGCAATGTAATTCTTGAGGTAGCCTTCCACCCATTTGTTCACTATCTCCGTTTGACCATTGGTCTGCGGGTGGTAACTAGTGCTCGGTGTAAGCTCGGTTCCACAAAGTCTGAACACCTCTTGCCAGAAGTGACTTAGGAACTGACTATCCCTGTTGCTAACTATGCTCTGAGGCAACCCATGCAATTTGAAAACCTCACGAAAAAATACCTCTGCTACCTGTGTAGCTGTGTAAGTAGTGGTGATCAGGAAGAAGTGGGCATACTTCGTCAACCGATCCACAACTACATATATGCAATCCTGTCCTTGGGCTTTAGGCAAGCCCGTAATAAAATCCATCGACAGGCATTCCCACTTCCTGTCAGGAATCGGAAGTGGCTGCAACAACCCTGCCGAATACGTGTTCTCCTGCTTGTTCTACTGACAAATAGGGCACTCACGCACATACTGAAGAACATTTGCCTTAAGACCCTTCCATGTAAATCTCTCCCGAACCTGTCTGTATGTCTTAAAGTACCCGGGATGCCCTGCCGTAGGTACATCATGAAAAGCCCGCAGAATGGTATTGTTCACCTCTAACCCTGGGATCAAGAAAATCCTGTTCTTGTAAATGATCAAGTCATTTACAAGTTTGTACTTGGTGTCCACAATAGATCCCTCAACAATACCAGATGCCCATGTATCCTTGGCATACTCTGCCACAATCAAGTGCCTCTAGTCCTCTGCAATCTGTACCATAGAACTCAGATAAGGCCGGCATGAAAGAGCGTTAGCAACAACATTCTGTGTACCTTTGATATAGGTGATGTCAAAGTCATATGCCTGTAACTTACTCACCCACTTCTGCTGACGGTCATTCAAATCTCGCTGTCCTAGGAAATGCCTCAAGCTATTATGATCAGTTTTAATACAAAACTTACTGCCCACTAAATATTGCCTGAATTTGGCCAAGGCATGCATTATGGCCAGCATTTCCTTATCTATATACTGTAAACCCTCTCTGGTCCTCTGAGTTTTCTGCTCTCATAAACAATCGGGTGCTTGTCCTGCATAAGCACCACTCCAATGCCCTCACCAAAAGCATCACACTGAAGCTCAAAAGGCTTCGTAAAATTCGGCAGTGCCAACACTGGACATGTAGTCATAAGCTCCTTAAACCTCACAAAACACTCCTGTGCCTCAGGAGTCCAAATGAATGCACCCTTTTTCAACAAATCTGTCATAGGTGCTGCATGGCGTGAATATTCACTGACAAATCTGCGATAGAAACCACATTACCCAAGGAATCCTTGTAGCTGTGTAAGGTTCACTGGAGTAGGCCAATCTACGATAGCACGGATCTTCTCAGGATCCATCCGCACTCCCTCTACACTGATAATATGGCCTAAGTATAACAACTTAGTCATCCCTAAATCACACTTGGATTCCTTGGCATACAAGGACTCCCTCTCCAAAATGCTGAGTACTGTATCCAAATGAGCCAAGTGCTCCTGCCATGTCCTGCTGTAGACCAAAATATCATCGAAGAAGACAAGTACATATCTCCTCAGATGTGAGTGGAAGACCCTGTTCATGGTGGACTGGAATGTCACTGGAGCGTTGGTTAGCCCAAATGGCATAACCACAAACTCAAAGTGTCCACAATGACAGTGGAAAGCGGTCTTCTCAACATCCTGCTCACGAACTCTAATCTGATGATATCCCGATCTCAAGTCTATCTTTGAAAAGTAACAGACTCCATGGAGCTCATCAATAAGCTCATCTATACGGGGTATGGGATACCTGTTCTTAATAGTCCTCTAATGCAGGACTCTGTAATCTATGCACATATGAAGTGTACCATCTTTCTTCTTCACTAGAACAACTAAAGAAGCAAATGGTGACTTACTCGGTCGAATGTGACCCATAGCAAACAACTCCTTGATAGTCTTCTCTATCTCATCCTTAAGCCGCTTTGGGTGCCTGTAAGGAGTAATCATGACGGGCTTAGCGCCCTCCTCAAGCTCTATGATGTGCTCAATACCCCTGTCTGGAGGTCTCCCTGGTGGAATGTCACTGAAAACCTTCCCATGCTTAACTCTCAACTGTTGAATGTCAGGATGATATTCAGTCTTATGCTGTCCCTCCTGTGTAGGTGTCAAAGTGCACTCGGCAGCCCACTCAACCATGTCATGTTGCATAAGTCCATCTGTCAGAAGGAAATAGTCCTGACATTACTGTCTCGGATGGCCTTCAGTATATGAGTCTTCCCATCCACCTCGAACCTGATCTCCATGTCTTTGAGACGAAGTGCAACTTCGTCAAGAGAATGAAGCCACTTCATGCCCAAAACTAAATCAATATCACCCATATTCACCACATAATAGTCAGCCTTGAATTCATAATTATTCAAGCGCAAAGGAAGATCCTTAATCATATGGTCACACCTGAGAGTGTAACCATCAGCCACCTTAACCCAAATGCCCTCAAACTCCTCGGTTATGAGCCCACGCTTCTCCACAAATCTGGCATCGATAAAATTATGGGTGGCACCTTTGTCTAAAAGGGTGATAACCTTTTGACTAGCCAAAACTCCACGAAGTCTGAAAGATCCCTCCTGCTGAATTCTAGACAACCGTGCTTCCTGGAGTTGGAGCTCTAGTTCTCCCCCCACCTTAGGCTTTGAAGCCTCTGATTTCAACTCCTCAGAACTCTCCTGCTGTTCGGAATTCTCAGATTCCGAATCCTCATAATAAGCCCACATAACTCTATTGGCCTTACCCTTAGGCCGCAAAGGACAATCATGTTTAGCGTCGTAGGGACCCTTGCAGTAGAAGCAAAGCTTCTTCTTGCGCAAATCATTAAGAGTCTCACTATCCAAGGGTGCTGCTGATTTTCCCTTTGAATCACTCTTAAAATCAGATTTCTCCTTATTTTTATTGAATCCCTTGTTGTCCTTGAATGAAGAAGTATTCGTGGAATTGAACTTGCTAGATGGAGATGCAAGTTCCATGCTGCGTGCCTTCTTCATCGCTTCTTGTAGTGAGAGGGGATCAAATGCTTTGATCCATCCTCTCATTGGTTCCAACAGTTCCTCCACGAAGAGTACAACTAAACGCCTCTCTGATATGTTAGGAACCATCACAGATAACCGCTGGAAGTCTCCAAGTAAGCCTCCAAGCTACCAACCTGTCTCAACTAGGCCAAATCTCTGAAGTATGTCTCAGGGTCTTTCTTGTCAAACCATTCCACCAATCTGTCCACGAACTCCTGGTAAGTGGTGATACGGTCATGCTGAAGTGTCACCATCCCATGATGCCACCAGTCATAAGCTGCCCCCTCAAGATGCAAAGTAGCATATCTAATAGCATCCCATGGGACGCAATGTAAGGAAGGTATCCAACTTACTGATCCAAGTCTGTGTTGTAACCTTACCACTGACGTCAAACATAGCTAAAGTGAGCTTGTTTGTGGCGTGCTTTAGGTCACCATTCTGATGTCTAGGCCTCCTATCTGGCCAGTTCCTGTAATGCTCTCTCCTCTATGTGAGAAACCTATCAAAAGTGATTCTCTCTTTGACCTCTGGGGTCAATAACTCCCACTCATCGTTCGCTGCCATAAGAATATCAACGAACACCTCCTCAGGCTCCTCATCTGCCATAGCCCCATCAGGCTCCTACCTCACAAAAGTAGGGCGGGTAGGCCTATCTGCTGTTTGTGAAACAGTCCTGGGTATCCTCCTTGAGCTTGCATCACTCCTGTCCTCGTCACGCTGTGGTGATGGTCTCCTAGGTGAACCTATCCTCTGTATCACCGTGGTCAACTGCTATAATACATCAGCTACCTGTTGCTGACGTAAATCTCTAAGAGTCTGTTTGACCTCTGCATCGTCATCCCGGGGATCACGAGGAACCTCTGTCCTGTCAGCCATGGTACCCGGCTGCCTGTTCAATTCCCGTTCCCTGTCAAACAAAGCTCTCCTACGAGTGTAATATCTGTGAGGCCCAACCTCCTGTGGCTGCATAAGAATCCCAAACCCTCAAGATGGTAGGAAATCGCTCTGATACCACTGTAGAAACTCGTTTTCTCACGATTTCAGAATTGATTGTTTTTGCTTGTTTTTTGAGTGTTTTTGATTTTTTTGTGGTTTTTTGCTCATGAAGATATTGGTGCGATTTTGAAAGAAAATGCTTGCAAAATTTAAATAAAATATTACAGTGCTGACTATGATGGAATCTAATTGATATATTTATGCCAAAATATTTATTGTTCTTCCAAACTGATTACATCTATGATCGGACAACATGCATAGTAAAAAGCAATAACATTTATCCAGAAAACTTGGTTATTGCAGCTGCCAAGATTGGTGAAGATTGAGTACGATAAACCTCAGAAGAGCATTCTCCAGCCTCGAGATTGGTGCAGGCTATCCTAGAGATCAAGGCGTCCCATCTTATGACAGAAGAAGACCAAAAAGCAAGGCGTCCAAGCTTGTAGAAGAAGTACGGCCCTAAACTAGCAATGCATGAATCCGTACCACCTTGGGAAATGTGCCAGATGTATATCAAACCCAGCCGCTCAAGAATATCACTATCTCTGGACAATTATTGAATCAAACCCTGAATAATAACTACACAATGAACTCTGTAATAACTTCTGAATGAAGCTATTCAACTGCAGGCAATAAATCAACTGATATTTCACAGCCTCTAAACTGCAAACACTAAAGATGGCTCGTTCTCCAATGCAGACAATAATTGAAACCCTTGGCTTCGTTCTCTGAAGAAGAAATTGGCTAAAATCGATTTTCATATCATAATGAATGAAGTTCTCTCAAAGAAAACTTATATTTTCTCAATTGGGTCGATTTCCTTCAAAAAGCATCATTTAAATAAAACTTGAATTTTACTTTTAATCTTTCAATAGTTTGGACGCCCTTTTAATTATAATAATTAATTAAAAAGTGGCCCCTTCTTCATGATGGTCGACCCCTTTCAAAAAGTCACTTAAGTTATAATATTAAATTATATTATAACTTTATAATATAAGCTTCAATTAAATTAATATTTATTTTGGAAAATAAATATTAATATCTCTCTCAATAGAAGTCCAAATGACAAACTGTCTGAAGCCGGATGATAAGTGACTGAATCTGCATATGACCAGACCATACTACTAAAAATAGCAGGGGTGCTCCGCTGAGTGTCTCCACTTACTAAAAATAGTAAGTCAAGCAAATGATGTCCAAAAGACCCCGAACGAAAGCCAAACTGACTGATTCTGATAACTGAAGCCAAGCCATGCCTCAACTAGACCCTCTATCCACCCTATCAGCCTACGAGGGCCACATAATAGGCTAATCTCAAGAACTGAGAGATGTCAAATGGAAGGGGACATTACAATATGTATGAGGCTCATAGATGCTGTGGATGTTGGCCATAAGAGCAAAATTGACTGTGTTGGGCTGCTTGCTCTTTCTACGAATTGATCTGCCCTCAATGAGTTCATCATCATGAAGATCGCCGATAGTCTTGGCCCACCACTTAGGCCGACAAGTAGAAGTACCAACATCTGAAATAGGAGTAACAACATCTCCTAGGAGTTTTGGAACAAAATCATCTGGATGTGAGTCCTGAGGAAAATCAGGTGGTGCTAGATCATGACTTGTAGACTCCTCATCTTCAGAGTCAGAATGCTCTGAAGCCCTCCCATTAGGGGAACCAAGAGGAAGACGAACACCCTCACCAGGAACCTTCATAGGCTGATCCGCAGGACTGGTAGTAGGAACAAATGGACTAGTAGTCTCATCAATCACAACATCACGACTGAATATGAGATGATCTGTCTCCACATCAATCAACCTGTATGCCTTGTGATTGTCACTGTAACTAGTAAACATAAGTGTCTGGCTTTTGGAGTCCAACTTGGCACGTTTGGCATCTGGGATCCATACATGAGCTGTAGAACCGAAGACTTTCAGATGGCCCACCTTAGGCTTACGTCCTGACTACGCTTCTTCAGGAGTCATTTTCTTAACAACCTGTGTAGGTGACCGATTCAGGAGGTAGACTTCAGTATAAGTTGCTTCAGCCCAGTATTTCTTAGGTACATTTTTGTACTCCAACAAAGAACGAGCCATTTCAGTAATGGTGCGATTCCTACGTTCAACAACATCATTTTGCTGAGGGGTGTATGGTGTGGTAAGTTGTCATTTAATGCCGTGTGTAGCACAAAAAGAAAAGAAGTCAATTGAACAAAACCCCCCCCATTATCTGACCTTAGAGTGATAATCTGAGAACCTGATTCCTTCTCAACTAAGGACTTAAACTGCTGAAATGTACTGAACACATCTGATTTATGTTTCAAAAAATACACCCACATTTTTCGATTGAAATCATCAACAAACAATAAAAAGTCCCTGGACCTTGTAACAGGAGTATTCATTGGCCCACATACATCAGCGTGAACTAGTTGAAGTACCTTGGAGGCTTGCCAAGAATCACCATCCGTGAACGGTGTCCGATGCTGCTTGCCAGCTTGACAGGCTCCACAAACTCCATGATTTTGAGTTTGGATTTCAGGTAGACCAGCAACCAAACCCTCCCGAGATAGTTGAGAGAGGTAGTGCACATTGAAGTGCCCATAACGCTGATGCCAAAGTTTGCTGATGGTTGTACTCCGAGCAGCCAAAGTGTGCTCTTGAGAATCACCGAAATCAGCAAGTCTGTACAAACTATGATCCTCAAGTCCCATAGCAATTGTTGTACGAGTCTCCCTATTAACGATGTTGTAGGTGGACGAACTGAAAACATCTTACTGGGGAGAATGCCGCATGATTTGACTAATTGAGAGAAGGTTATGTTCCATGCCTGGAACATAGTAGACATCAAGAAAGAGTAAATTTCTGCCTCCCGAGTGAATCTGGATAGTGCCCTTACTAGCAACTATGTACTCTTCGCCTCCTCCAAAAATGAGAGAATCAGAGAATGGTTCGAATTTGGTGAACCAATCTCGACGATGAGTAAAATGTCGCGATGCCCCAGAATCAATATACCAAGCAGAAGGGTGTAATGGATCTGCTGTTCTCTTGGCCATAAACGCATAGAATGCAGACTCTTTCTGCGTAGTGTGCTCGGCGTCATGTGCCTTTTGTTGAGACCCTCCCTGCTTCTTTTGTTCAAAAGCCAAACAAACGCCACAATCAGCCTTCATGTGACTGTATTTATGGCAATAATTGCACTGAACGTTCTTCTTCTTGCTGTCTTGAGAAGAACCAAAGCCTTTCGGCTGAGAAGATTGAGCCTTCCCTTTGTTCTTAGTAGAAAATTTGGCAGAGAACGCTTGCTTTGTGGAGGTCGAACTAGTACTGCTTCCAAACTGCTGTCTCCAGCGATCCTGCTGCAAGAGCTTGTTGCAAAGATCTTCAAATTTGAGATCAACATTGGTGGAGGTGATATTCAGCATCTCGATGAAATGCTCATACGAACGTGGGAGACTCTTCAGAGTAATGACCACCATATCTTCTTCCTCCATTTTTTGACCAATTGCCTCTAGCTGATTACGAATGTCCTTAATCTTCATCAAATGTTCCTGTAAGGACATTTTTTCATCCATCATGATGGAAAAAAGCATGTTCTTGAGAGAGAACACTCTACTCTTGTCGGAGGTTTCATGAAGGGCCTTCAAATGATCCCAGATTTCCGTGGCAGTTTTGCCAGATGGTACCTAAGGTAGCTGCTCATTTGTGACGGAGAGTTTGATGAGCATGATGACTTCTCGATTGCGTTCATCCCATTTGTCCTGATCCTTTCCGGCTACAACGGGACGGGTTGAGTTCCCCAAAATGACCTGATCGAGACACCGATATTCAAAGATCGTAAGCATTCGTTGCTTCCAGGTGTTGTAATTCTTCCCGTTGAACTTCTAGCTGCTTTTGAGCATTATATTTGTCAGAGATGCCATCGCGTACACTGAGGTCAAACTAGTGAAGGCAAAACGAAAATTGAAACAGTACAAATTCAAAGTCGAAACCCTAGCACAAATTTTGAGGTACTTTGAAGACAAAACCCAGAAGATCTGAAGAGTACCTAGAAAAGGTTGCTGAAAACCCAATTTTTTTTTTTGAATACCCATTTTGAGGCACGAACTTCGAGACACCCAGAAAAATCAAAGACCAACCCAATTGAGCTCTCGAAAAATCTATCAGGAATCTGTAAACGATTTTTTTTTTTGACTTGATCTGAGGGTTCAAAACCCTAGTCAGCTTTCTAGAAAGCCCTAGGCAGCCATGAAAGAACCAGAAAAATGTAGAAAAATTTGCAGAAATTTCTTGAAAACATGCCTGGAAAAATCTTCAAAAATGTAGGGTTTTAGAAGTTACAAAATCGCGACTAGGATTCTGGAGGAAAACGCGACTAAAGGCAATAAAAATCGCATCCAAAGAAAGTTAGAAATAAAATCGCGAAAATCAAATGCACCCAAAAGAGGAAGGACGAGGTCGCGCAAAGAGAATACCAAAAAAAAAGTGATTTACAGACGCGTGTTTATACAAATGAAGCTCAGTTGCCCACGCGCTAGGAGAAGCAAGAAAAAAACGTGTCTAGAAATGGATGATGAGAAAACGTGGGCAGAAGGAGAAAAAAAATTCCGCGCCTAAACAGATCACGAGCTGGTTGCAGCAGAGAATGACAAGAAAACACGACTAAAGGAGTAGAAAAATCGCGTCTGAAGGGTGATAACTCGTGTCCAGAACAAGAAATTTCAAACCCTCGATTTTTCTATTTCAAAACTCCTGTGATTTTCAGAACAAGAACCACAAAATTCTTGAACTAGAGAGTTAAGATTTCCAATGAATAACTATTCATGAAAATCATAAACAAAAACGCTTGAATTTCTAAATACAAAGCCCACGAAAATTCTCAGACCAAAAACCGGTGCTCTGATACCATGTTCAGGAGAATGAACTGGTAAATTACTTCTTAAATTAACAAGGAGAGCAGATTACATTATATAGGAATTACAAGCACTGTAGAAATTAATGAGCCTAGCTACTGACATTTAAGATGTCAACCACCTCTACCTACAGACATTAAATGTCCAACTACTAGAAACAGTAGACAATAAGAAAATATCTAACCTTCTTAATTACATTCATAATTGACCATTAAATATAGAGAATATAATATTCTAACACCGAAGAATATCTTCCTCTAATAATTTCTACTGTATTATAAATGATTGAAGTTAATGTTTGATCGGAATAACATTGCTGATAAAATTAGGCAGCTAACTGCATATTTTGTATTCATGACAAAGTTGATAATATTATAGTAACAGTTAAACATACTTTTCCATATTGTAACTTTGCTAGTTCACACTGAAGCCATATAGGTATATTATAGTAAAATACATGATCATACCCCGTAATTTGCATTCTATAACATGGGTCTTTGAGAAGAGGACCAAGAATATTATATTCGATAAAGAAGAAAGATCAGAACAACCCTAATGGAATTTAAATTTTAGGCATTTATATTGCTAAGTTGAAGGAGAGGCCAGCTATGTTGATGTTCATGTATAGCGTCGGTCTCTACTTCCAGCCGATCTCCCTTACAGATTGAATAAATTAGATAATAGCCTTTGACTATCTAATTTATATATATTGTGATTTAATGAAGTGGCTCGATCTTCTATCAAGGCCGACCTTGATTCAAATACTGTAGAGGCACAATTTCTTATAAAGGTGCGATTTAATTAAGGCCGACATCCATGAAGAGACACGATTTCTTGAAGCCAACATCATGTATCTTAAAGTCACGACTTTTGGATAGGGGCCAACATGAATGATTAGAAAGGGATGTGTCTCTCCCGCTCATTTGTATATATACACATTAATTCATCCATTGTAATCATCCATATTCAGTTCAGTTATTCAAAAAAGTTCGATATTCTCAAGTGTGAGTTTGTATTCAAGTGCAGATCGATTCTTGATAGAAGGCTGTGTATTATCACTGAGATTTACTTCATTGTGTTGCTGTATTTGCATCAGTTTGTGGTGCCTATTATTGGCCTTGATATCGGCCTTTGTAACGGAGACTCTTGTGTTTACATATCAATATATAAGTGATATATTGTTGCTGGGTTTTTCTCCCTCAAGAGGAGGGTTTTTCCAGGGTATCTGCTGTGTTATTGTGTGATTATTTTGAATTAAATTCTATACATTAATCTGATCACTAAATTTAACAAGCTATGTTACTGGGTGGGAAGAGAGGACAAATGATTCAGGACTATTAGTTACTGAGGCAGCTTGACTTATGTTTATAGCTAATTTTGATGTATCCACTCTTTTTTATTATGTATTCAAATATCAACGGGCCATTATAAAGAAATAAGTTTATTAATCTATTCACATTTATGATACATGAGAGCACTGGTTTCCCAACTTGGTGGTGGAGTAAATTTTCTCTTTTGTCTTGATTTTTTCAACAAAATGAGCTTTATCTAATAGAAATTTCTATAAAGACTCTATCAACATATTTTGTACTGTTGAACTGAGTCTTATGGCAGATTTGCTATTGGCATTTTGCCATTCATAAATGCATGATTACAACAGGTTTCAAAGCACTCACTGGTATCCTAAGGCACAAGACTCACAATTCTTTTGAGACATTGTCCATCATCATCAAATTCCTGATGTAGTGAACTGTTCTCTTGTGCCATAAATATATCTATACAACCATCTAACAAATACATGGTAGAGTGCTTCAGGCTTTGGACTTTGACATGTCTCACTGACAGCATGAAACAATATTATCATCTGGCTCTCATTATCATTGAATACATATGAGTAGCATCAAGAGTTTTCAAACGATACCATCTTTTTCTTATACTTCTGTTGTTCTCCTGTTTCGTATCTTTTGATTGGCACACACATTCTTGACAGATACTCACATGCTGGAAGCTCCTCAAAGACAACAGCTTTCTTTCCCATTGAATTCCTTTGGTGCAATTGTACAAGCTTGCATGCGATTTCTCTATCCACCCCTGACAAATCCTGCTAATATTCATCAATCTGTCTCTGGGGAGTGTTGATTGAATAGTGAATTTCAGACCATGGCATGCAGATTTCACACTCAGGCTTTGGACTATGAAGTTTCTTGCTTACAGCACGAAGCCATATTATCATTTGGCTCTTTGTGGCATTGAATACATATGAGTGGCATCAAGAGTTTTCAAACAATACAATATTTTCCTTTTACTTCTGTTGTTTTCGTGTTTCATCTTTTACTTCTGTTGTTTTCATGTTTCATATCTTTCCATTTGCACACGCACTCCGACAGATGCTCACAAGCTGGGAGCTCCTCGTAGACAATTGGTACAACCCAGGGTTACCCCAAGTTTCTGGGATGGGGATGACAGGGGACGGTGGGACGAGTCCCCAAGTTTCTGACATTTGAGGCCAAATTTAGGGACGGTAGGGGACGGTTATACAAAATATAGGGAAAATTTAAAAAATATGGGGAAATTTTAAATATTCAATAGATAACATGGATAAGGCATGCATAATATACATTATAGAACATTAACATATAACATTTGTGTTCAACATTATGCCAATACTCAATACGCATTCAAAATTAATATACATGAATCATGAAACAACCTCCAAGTTATAATTTATGAACTTATATCAAAATGCCCAAAGGTTACATTGCTGCCATATAGTTTTAAAGTTTGCTATGAAAATCAAAATACAATTTTTTTATGTCAGTAATGAATACAGAACAAACAAAGAGCACTGCTGCCCCTAATCATCTCTCATAATTGCATCAAAATCAGAGTCATCCTTTGAGTCACTGCCACTGTGATGCTCCTCCTCAACCAACGGAACCCCAACCAAACCCTCAACTGTCTCCTCCTCATCTACCCAGGCCACGTCCTCGGGATCAATGGCCCACCGTAGACTTGTAGTCTATGGATACTCTGGAGTCTACCAATCCTGAAGCCAAAGAGCATTATAAACGACCACTAGCTTGTCCGCTCGTCTAGAGGTAAGTCTATTGCTCTTGAGGGAGTGGATAAAGCTATACGTGGACCAATTCCTCTCTACAATAGAGGAACTGGCAACCTGTGCAAGAAAGCGAGTAGTAAGTGTCTTCAACTACGGTGTATCCCTCCCATGTTAGGTCCACCATCCAATAGGGTTCGATTGAGCTAATATAGCTCTATCCAATGTCGCCTGTGGTTTACTCAAGTTTGGGCCATTAAGATTTGCAAAGTCTATGAATTGTGACCGAAGTAGTGAAGCCTAATTTGCTGGATAAATCTTTTCAATGGCCTATGTGAACCCATCTAAAATCTCAACATCATCACATGGAGGCACCCTACCAGCCCTTGGTGCATACTATTTTGAATTTAGAGCAAAGGCAGCCATATGAAGCGGAGTGTTCATTGTATTCTACCTCCGCTTCACAATGGGCCTAATGTGTTGCTCATATAAATCCAAAGTGGGGTCCTTTGCCGAAATAATTTGCTTGATCTTCCCAAACATATTGTCAAATGTCTCATATATCTCTCCAAGACTAGGAGAGTCTGTATCAGCATATTTGATGACATCTACAATAGGCGAGATGAAGGAGCAAATATATCTGCAAAATGCAAACAAAAAGTTCAAAATAATTAGTTGACAAGTTAATTGACATGTTAGAAACTTCAAAAGTTGGAACATTGGACAATAAAATTAAAATATTAAAATCAGAAATTTAATATGAAAATCAGCCATCTAATATGTTTTACTTGACATTGGCCCACCAATCGTGATCGAGGATCTTTTGTTTGATGGTCTTTCCTTGAGCAGAACTTGCATTAGGCCATCTAGTCCACTCTGCATTGACCATCATTAGTTGTAAAGGCTCATGCACCTTAAGCATCCTCTCCAACAAGATGAAGTATGTGGCATATCTACATTCATTGATTCAATGATTCATTAAAAAATAAAAATTTAAAACAAAATCAGATTATGAATACAAATTGAAAGTGAAACAAAATGAAGTAAATGGCATACCTTGTCTCAACAGGTTTGAGAAACTCCTTCTTTGAAAATATTCTAAAGAGAGCAAGTGAGGTGTGGTGATTGCAAATGAACATTTGAATATCTCTAACTTCTGCCGCCGTTTGCTTCACCCTATCCAACTTCCCTATGTCTTTCAATGCATTGTTCAATGCATGAACACAACATGGGGTCCAAAATATGTGCCTGTAAGTACCCTCCACCATCAACCCAACCGATTTGCACACGTGTTGAATCAGTGATCACCTGCACCACATTTGCAGCCCCAACCTTCTCTATGGCATCTCTCAAAATGGAAAACTGGAAGTTTGCATCCTTACATCTCCCCAAACAATCTATGACTCTAAGAAAATAAGAACCAACAAGGCATGTGACTATGACATTGATGAGTGGCCGATGTCTACAATCAGTCCACCCATCCATCACTATAGAGCACCCCGTCCTCATCCACGTTTGCCTCATCTCCTCCATTAGCACATTAACTTTGGAGTACTCTTTGTCTAGGAGGCTGGTGCTTAGCTTATGATCTCCAGGGGGTATGAATGAAGGACCGACAATAGATATGTCTTTCACCATTTGTTTGAAATAAGAGGAACGAGCCACATGAAATGGAATGGCATGGGCAAAAAAGAATTTGGCAATGAAGGATTCAGTGGCTTCTCGTGCTTGGTTATTAAACATGGACTCACCTTCCTCTTTCCTCTTAAGACAACTCCACTACTACCAACCGTGGAAGGACTAGGAGTAGGCATAGATGATTGTTAACTTGGGAAAGAAGGAGAGCCACCTTGAACCCCACCATCCAACTCCATTGAATTTTTTGGCACTCTAAAAATAGCTCATTTGTCAATGCAGGACACACTCTAACTCCATGGCCCACCTCACCCAAAAAATGAGACCTAACTCTTGTGTAACTGCCCCTAAATTCCTTTTCACAAACATGGCAAAACCAAACCCTACTCCCCCCTGAATTTTTTTGTCTTTCACCCACGGCTGTAACATATCGAAGGAATGGTTTTTTTGTGTCTAATGGGTGTTTTGCATAGTCTTCCATGGTTTTGGTATTGGTTGATAAAGGAGGGCATTGGATTGGGTTTCTTTGCTCTCTAGTTCTACTACCACCCCCACCACTTTCCCTTCTAGTTTGCATTTCAACTTCACTATCACTCCCAGCCTCACTGCTGCTCATGTTTTTTATTTTTAGAATGCAAGTTTCAACTGAAAATGCAAAAAATAAAAAAAAATCAGACAATGTATGCTTCACATTTTGCAAAAAAATGAAAAGAAAAAAGGGAAAGGAAATGCATACCTCTTTGGTGGATTTGCACTCCCAACAACACTATTTCAACCTCCTCTCCTCCTTCAAGCTGCTGCTTCTCCTTCAATGGCTGCAACTTCTTTTGCTCTCAAACCCTTGGTTGCTCAAACAAACAAAATGCATAAAATGAGATTAGAGAGGCCCTTTTATCTTCATAAAGGAGTCAAAATCAATGGGGCCCACACATGCCATGTAGGTAGGGGCATTCTTTTTTTTTCATTTTAAAAGCTCTCAAGACGCCGAGGACGGCCGAACGTCTTCAGGACAGTTGAGGGACAGCTCAGCCGTCCCTAGGACCAGTCAGCCGTCCCCTCGTTTCGGGGACGTTTCCTGAAAATTTTGCAAAAAAGGGGACGGTCCCCTACCGTCCGTCCCCCTGCCGTCCCTCGGTACCCGGGATGTCCTGGGGACAAGGACGGGGCATTTGGGGGGGGGGGGAAGTGTCCCTGGGTTTCCTTGGTACAACCGTACAAGCATGCATGTAATTTCCCCTAACCAATCCCACTAAAATTCATCAATCTCTCTCTAGGGAGTGTAGATTGAATGTTGAATTTCAGACCATGTTGTACAAATTCTGCACTCAGAAAATTAACCCTAACAACAAGGTAGCTTAAACCAAAAAAATCCAAATCAAAACAGCAGATTTGAGTATGCTAATTGACAAATACATATTGGTGGAAATTTGAAAATAAAACACTCATAGATCTGAACTCTGTAGTTGGTGTACAATGTCTATTAGTATGTTTTGATAAAATTGGTTATAAAACTATAAATTAATTGGTTATTGGCTTTGGGTAGTTATAAGCGTTGGTTGGTTGATGGTTGTGTTCTTGGCAATCGTCGGGTCCTTTAAATAGATTGTGTATCATCAAGGAGAGTATTAATATTTAGTTGGATCAACTTGGATCCTGGGCTGACCATCTTTGGTCTTTTTTTGTAATAGTTTCACATGCGAATAAAGATATATTTTATTCATGTATCTGGTATGCATTGTCATCTCTATTATTAATTCATGTTTTTATATTATCAAATAAAGTAGTAAACATTTGGCACCATTGCCTTAAAGAAATTGGGTCAGATTTGAGAGATTCATGCCCTTAGACCCCAATAAAGCTAAGAAGAGACCACAACATGGTCAAGATTAGGAGATTAGGCAATTTTTAAGGATCATCAAGCAAAGGGAACGAAGGAGAAGATTGTGAGAAACATTTGAGAAAAATACAATCGTATGATTCCCAAGTCGGAGCCCTTTCCAAGAACACAATCAAGTTGAAAAGTGAGGACAACATTCTCTAGACAAGGGAAGTTGGTAGACAAAGTCCCATTCCTTCACAAAATTGTACGAGAGTAGCCTTTGGGGCATTGAAAAGTTGTCAATCAAAGGAGAAGTTGAACCAAGGGTGTATAAAAGAAAATTTGAAGGCGAAACAAGTGTGCGAAAGGCTGAAGCCAAGGGAAGAATGGAGGATTCCTATGTGGCCAAAAAGAAAAAGCTGCCTAAGTTTATAGGCAATGGATTGGAGGATCCTGTACGACACTATAAGACTTGTGAAACAATTTGGACAACAAATGGGAAAGATGATAAAGCAATTTGGCTATGTTTTTTTTCCAGCCACCTTGTGATGTGTAGTGATTGACTGGTATACAAAAATCGATCAAGCCTCTTGAAATACATGGGAGAGATTAAAGAAGGTCTTTAAAAAAGACTTTGAATTGCTTCGTGATGAAATAGTAGAAAAAATTTACAATACAAAACAAGGTAGGCATGAAAATGTACGAGCTTATAATCGTAGACTTAAAGAATTGCTTGTAAATTTAGAAACAAAACCAGTTGACAGTCTCAAGAAAAGATGGTTCATCAAAGGTCTACTTCTATCATTAAGAAAAAAATGAAGGTAGTACCACCCTTGTCCTATTCAAAAGCCTACAATCAGGCAATGGACATAGAAAGTGAAGATAAAATGTCCTCGCACAGTAAAAGAAAAATAGAGGAAGGTGGAAGTTCGAATGACAATAGCATCGATGATTTGGGAACGGTACAAGTGCTTCAAAGGGACATGCTCTGAATGATGAGAGAATTGAAGGCCGAGAAAGAAACCAACAAAGAAACTAACGAACTATGGTGTATTGAGTGCAAAATTGAGTTCACACAAAAAGTAACTCTCCTAGAAATATGTTTTCTGAGATTTGCCAAGTTATGGGTCATTCAATAAAGGAGTGCCCATACAATTTGAAGACTAGGAGTACACAAGTACACTTTACAAGGAGTCCACTCTATCGAAGCCACATAATGCATTCACAGGAAGTTATCAAAATCAAAGAGGAGGATGAAGCCAAATACAATATGACCTTAAAGGACGCCCTATCATACAATGTCAACAATGTAGCAAATGGGGACACTTTGCAAGAGATTGGCAGAACAAGCAAGACAATGCAATTATTGTGCAAATGGTGTGGATCTCGAGACCATGAAGAAATTGGATGTCTGAAGCAAAAGGTTAGTGTCAACATGATTGATGTAAGGCATAATAAAGTATTGGCCATTATTAGTGCCCAAGCAAAGAAGGCTATGTACCTAGACTCACGTATAGAAAAAGAAAGGCTTCGTGAAGCAAGGGTCAAAGTGGAGAATACTATGGCTAATCAACGATGTCACTCAAATGCAAATGTAAATACGATAAAAAATAAAATTTCAATCTGAAAAAAATATTGCACAAGTACTTCAAGCTATTATACCAGTTAAAGTAGTGGAATTATTACAAATTATTCTTTAACTTCAAAATGCTATTGTATTGAGGGAGAATCAAACGGTGCAGACCACAACTTAGTTAGAATCTTGTGAGAATGAAGATCCAATAGCTAAACCTCCACTATTGAGCGACCAAGTGATTGATCCAATGTTATTGACAGTTAACATGACAAAGAAACCAGCTGTGGTGAATATGGAGATCCTTGAAAGGAATCTCACCAATACAATTGTCAATGGCCATTTTGGCGTGAACATACTTCTGGAAGACACTTGGAGAAGTTTGGGCAAGCTGACCATTTGGCCCCTAACTTTTCAACTGGTGGGTGTAGATCACAAGGAATTAAAGTATTTGGAGTTTTAATGGGGCAAAAGGTAATTATTGGAACTCAAGCTTTTTTGTTGAGCTTTGAGGTCACTTTGTCAAGGAAGAAAGCGTACGATGCATTGGTAGGTCAGGTTGGTTGATGGCAACCAAAGCCAATCACAATTGGAAAAAAGGATACATTCTCCATTGAAAACAAGGGTCAAAAGTATGTAATTGATTTAAGGAACCAAGCCGTAAGTGAGGAAGCAACTTCCTCCAATTCGTTAGAGTCAGACCTCGAAGAAGAATGGACAAAGAAGCATGATATGGGTTTGATACAGCTGAACGACAAAAGGATCCTGGAATTACAGTCATGCTTGGAGGATGAAACAAATTCTCTCCATGATTTATTTCATTGGTAAATGGAGGACTATGAGCTATTTTTGTCGACTTGTAGTTTTCTTTAAGCTATGACTCTCAGTGAAGAGCATTTGATGAAAAGTGATTATGAAAAATTGGGTAGTTTATGTGTGCGGGATATAGGCCATGGTTGGAAAAAGATGATAGTTGTAGCATATGTATCCAAGTTCGCAAAAGAATGTGATCTTACGGACAATGCATCTTAGAGTATGAAGAGCAAAATATTTAACGAGTGTACAGATATTGGTCATGTCAAATCAACTTCACAAAAAAAATTATAGAAAGAAAAGAAAATGAGAAATAAGGAAAGATTGGAACAAAAAAGGTGAGAATATAATCATTTCCCATTGTATGAAAGAGATCACTATTATTTCCCATTGTACGACAAAGAGTACTATTCCTTCAAGTCGTACAACCTCACTTGACGAAGGGAACAAAACTTTATATTGTACGAGCTCCCTCAAGTTACAATATATGGCCAAGGCATCCAGTCATTTATCACACCATACGACATTGCCTCACTTGACCACACACCATATGACTTCATTGCATCATACAACTTGTTCTTGATCATGGCGTACAACCGAGATGCTCCTTCATCTAGCGTATGGCAAATTCATTCCTCCCTCTTGCAACATATGACATAGGATGGTCAAGTCACCATCACCTTTTCATTGTATGGTCTGGTCAACCATTCAACATATAACTGTCCCTCTTCATTGTACGGTTTGAACACTTACTGTATGGCCTAGTCATTTTCTCGCCATGCAACCTAATCATTTTTTCAGCATGCAGTCAAGTCATTTCCATCTCAATGTACAACTTAGACCATCTTGCATCATATGGCTTGGACACTCCTACTTCATATGACTTGGGTATTCCTTCATTGTATGGTCTGGGCATTCCTTCATCATACGGTTTGGGCATTCCTTCATTGCATGGCCTGAACATTCTTTCATAGTACGACATAGATAGTCAATTCTCTAGCGTATGGTGAGACCAAAGAATGGGGTGCGACAAGTTCATTCCATTGTATGGCCTTCTAGTACAACTCAACCATTTGCAAACTCCGTTAGTGTACAATCAAATGAGATGCCTTGGTTGGTTGGTCCAAAACATTATTCACATATTGGCATACGTTGGTTAAACACTCCAAAATCTCTATTTTTTGGCTTTGTCAGCATTGTTTTTTGCCTCTTAAAAAATCATGAAAATGATGTCTGCCATGAAGTTCTGTGTGGTTTTGAAGGTCTTAAATTGGGATTGGTCTTGGGGGCTTGTTGGTGTACGTTTTATCATCCACCGAACACACAGAATAAAATGTCCAAAGACACTCTATCCTCTCTTGAAAAACCACCGCGTATGCTAAGATTGCGAGAAGATCATATGGCGATTCCAAGGTTTCTTTAGTCGGGTCTCGACGTGTGGATAAGCTCAATGGTCGTTGTGATAATGCTGGTAATAAACAAGGGGACTTACGTAGAAAGTCTGCACAAGCTAGGGACTTAGGAAATTTATCTTTAAAGGCTCTCAATTAGGACTTTCAATTGTGGATCTCAAAAAATGGCAAAAAGAATAGGGTTAGGAATCTAGTCTAAGCCTAAGAACTCAAGAGACAGTAAGGACTCGGTGAAGAGAAATAAACCACACTTTGTTTCGCCTCCTGCAGGACAACATACGCAAATGGGTGCAATCTTCAAGGGGTTTGTGAGAATAATTTTCACACCTCGAATGAGGTTGAAGTTAAGCTTCCACGTTTAAGAGCTCAGGCTAACTTTACAAATCGAATGCAAATCATCCATTCGAAAAAAGTATGAGCTACACTTCACCATCGAATCAATACGATCAATCTCTCATTCAATTTAACAACTTTTCAAAGCAAATTCTATTTAATCTAACTTTAACTCTAATCTATGGCGGAAGGCAATATGTAACCTCGCTTACTATTCAACAATAAGAAGTGATTCAAGGCAAATCATGCTCAAGAGCTTTTATCATTCAAAATAGTCTCAATGCGACAATATACATAATCTGTCACACCTTTACAAATGAGGGGGCGAGCTCAATTTATAGGCTCCCCAATTACAATTCAATGGCCAAGATTGATTTCAAATCAACGGCCGAGATTACAAAATAAAACCCTAATTAGGGTTTGTCACTTTCGACCAATGAGAAAATTTCATTTGAGGACACTTGTCCCTTTTGCTAAATATAAATCAACAATAAAATAGAAAGTTGTTGCATGTTGATTTGGAACAATTTGATTGGTTGGAAGATGAGGAGGCGCCACCTCAGCATGCTGGATGTCTTCCTTGGTTGCTTCGTTTTTCTTCCACGTGCTTGCCTTAGAATATTTTCCCTGCCGATGACTCTGTCCGTTGTGCTTGTTCCTTCCTAGCTGTGATCCTGGATTCCTTTTGAGACTTTAATTTCTTCTTCTCACCTGTACTGGAATCTTTGAGGTCTGGAAGTCTCCCCTTGGAGCAGGTGTCTAGACTTGAAGTTGGTTGCTTTGAAATTCATCCTGCTTGAACTGGGTTGATGTTATTCCTTTGGATTTCCCCTTTGAATTCTCCAATTTGTGTCGAGAAATTTGTTTAGAACACTTCTTCTTGTCACCATCTGGTTCTGATTGGAAGCTTGTCTTTAACTCTTTAGGAGATGAAACCCTCAAGAAGTTGTCCGGATTGCTTCACTAGGTCTGGGATTGTAGATGAAATCCTTCCAAGACGTCTGGATATCCATTCAAGTGTCTTGAATTTGAAGAAGAATGACCCTGTGCTTTAGCCATGATAGAGGAAATTGGAATTTTCTCTGTGAAGTATTTCCCATACTTAGCCAAATTTTGGCTATTCAATTCCATTTTGTACCACCTTCACACGGACCATTCAACATTTAACCAAGGTTTTGGATGAACTTTGCCTGTGGATTTGCCTTCAATTCTGAATCTGGTTTGTGCTAAGGATTTTATTCATTTCTTCTTTATTTTTCTTCATCCTTCCTGTTTTCTGTTCAACACTTAGTGAATTCTTCTCATCCTCTCCTTGGGCGGACTCCACATGAGCTTGGACGTTTTCTCTCTTAACCTAAGTCGGACTTCAGGCCACTTTGGACAAACATGTCTAGGGAGAAGTCGAACTTTATCATGCTTGTGCCATTTCTCAGTTGAGCAAAGTCGGATTTGCTAGTGGTTTCACCATCTTTTCTTTAGGCTGGGGCGAACTTTCTCAACACTTTGACATTTCTTTTCTTGGTCTCGGTCGGACTTTGCATCATGTTTGCCGTTGTACTTGGCGGATCTTATGGATGTCTGGACATACCTTCTCCAAGCAAAGTCAGAAAAGGTTTGGACATGCTGAGCTTGGGCAAAGTCAGACTTTCTCGTGCTTGTGCCATCTTTTTCCCTCACTCTATCTGGCTTGAAGCAGACTTGCCTCCATTCCATGCCTTTGCTTCTTCTTTGAAGACTCGCCTCGCGTCGTCATCCACCTGCAAGAAATAAAATAAACAAATTCAGATTTTTTTTTCTCCTGAATTCTAGCTCCGAAGTTAAATTTTAAACATTCTCTCTCTTGAAGTCACGGTGAATTTAATTTTGCCCATCGGATTTTATCTCTGGCCGGCACAAATTATTTTTCTCCAAAACATCGTCTGGCAAATTTTATTTTGTCCAAAGTATTTTAAATTTCCAAATAGTTGAAAATTAATATTAAAATATTAAAATATTTCAATTAATTCCAACCCGTTCGTCCTGGACCCATGGCTATCTCGATTTTCCTTCATTTTTTCTTGGCTGAGAGTTTATTTTCCAATTTCGTCCTTGATTTCGTCTAGCCAAACCAAATCTTAAGCCATTCCGTCGAGAATTTCATTGCCAGATCCCTATTTTTCTTTGCCAAGGCGAGATTTTAAGCTTATTTCACTCTGCCAAAGTCAAATACTTCCTTGCTCAGTCGAATTTTTCTAGGCAATATCTTTGTCCGAATGTCTTCGTTAGGCGAATTTCCTTGATGTCTGACATATTCTTCCTCCTTCTGGCCAAGGACGATCCTTCCTTTCTCCCTGCCTTGCGCATTTTTCTTGGGTCAAAGTTGACAATTTCTCGACATTTTCTCCATACTTAGGCAAATTTTATCTCTTTTCCTTCATCGAGTTGGGCACATTCCGTTTTATTCTTTGCCACATCCTGATAATCTTTAGCACATGTCCTTTCAATCTTGGCATTTGTCCTCTCGAAAGTGTCACAATACTTGGCCAACGTCTTCATTTTTCATCCTTTTAGCCTCTGTACTTAGGCAAATATTCGAACCTCTTCTTAGACTTGGCATTAACACTTAGCCAAAAATCTTATCATCTTATCATCTTGGGCGGACTTCCTTAGCTTCTTGGACAAGCATCATGAACTTCTTTAGCACCTTGCTAACTCCTTCCAAGTGTATGGCGGACTTTGTAGATCTTTTGGACGGACACCATGGATGTCCCTCTTTTCTAGGGCGGATTTCCTCAACTTCTTAGCACTTATTCTCATCATTTTATCCCTTTGGAAAGGATTTTCCACCCTTTTAGGCCCTCATACTTAACCAAATTTCGAAATTCTCCTTAGCTGGGCGCCAACACTTAGCAAATATGTTGATTTTTCCCTACTTTCATGCCTAGGCGGACTTTCAATAGCCTTCAGCCAAGTCCCACCTTTTAAGGGCGGACTTCCTTAGTATTTTGGACGAGTCTTCAAGCATATGGCGGACTTCTAAGGCCTTTTGGACGTCCTTTAGAGTAAATGGCGGACTTTAGAGCATGCAAGGACATGGGTGGCGGACTTCAAAGGGGTCAAGGATGTGCTTCATGATGCAAGGGCGGACTTTGGAGGCTTATAGGATATCCCTCTTTGAAGATGGCGGACCTCCAAGACCTTTAGGATAAGTGTGGCGGACTTTGGAAGTCTTTAGGATGTGCATTTTAGTGGATGGCGGACTTCATGAGGTGCATGGACAAGGATGGCGGACTTCAAAGCTTGCAAGGACGTTGCCTCAAGATGCATGGCGGACTTCATAAGAGTCAAGGATGGTCTGGGCGGACTTTAGAGCATGCAAGGATGTTCCTTTAAGATGCAGGGATATGCTTCCTAAGAGCTGGGTGGACTTCAAGACTTTTTTGGACATCCTCCTTAGCTGCTGGGCGAATTCCATGACCTTCCAGACCTTCATATACCTTCCTTCATCCTTCCTTTATGGCGAATTTTCCAGACTTGAGCACATTTTTCACAGATTTCACCATTTTTGAGTTAATTTTTTATGATTTCACCCTCAGATCTGATTGATCTTGAACTGGTTTTTCCAGATTTTTGAACATTTTGGTCTGATTTTCATGCTTTTTGAACTTTTTTTTTGCAAATTTCTTTCAAAAATTTTCAAATTTTTCATTTTGATTTTCTGAGAGTTCTATTGAGTTTTTCGAACTTCTGAGTGCGTTTTCAGAACTCGGGACCCTTCTAAAAATAGAAACTTTCCTAAAAATAGAAAAAGCAACCCTAAAAAATAGGGAACCTCGTTTGGTCCAAAAATGCCAAAAATGAAAAATCGAAAAAGCAACTTTTCCTAAAAAATAGGAAGTCTCATAATTGGCCGAATTCACAGTCGATCTTCGTCTCTTGGGCCTTCTGAGCGCTTCCATGACGTCTACGCACTGATTCAAGCATGAATTACTGACTCGGCTCGGGTGACTCTCGGCAAACTGACTTGAAGCTCTTGGCAAAGTGATCTCATGTAACCGTTGCAAGGAGACAGAACCCTAAAAACTAGCAGGCAACTGGGGGTCCCCATTAGCGATGGGGCGATGTGTGAAAAGGTCACAACAGGGCTCTGCCTTGTATTGTGACCCTAATGTTACTTGATGTTTACTTGTCATCTAGAAGATGACTTTTTCGTTTTTTTTTTTGGGGGGGGGGGTGATATGTAGTTTGTGTACAATGTCTCTTATTATGTTTCGATAAAATTGGTTATCCGACTATGTCTTAGTTGTTTGTATTAATTGGTTGTCGGCTTCAGGTAGTTATAAGCATTGGTTGGTTGATGGTTGTGTTCTTCTTCACAACTGTCTAGTCCTTTAAATAGATTGTGTATCATCAAGGAAAGTAGTATGATTTAGTCGGATCGACTCTGATCCTTGGTTGCCCATCTCTAGTCTTTTTCTGTAGTATTTTCATGTGTGATAAAGACATATTTTACTCATGCATTTGGTATGCATTGTCATCTCTTTTATTAATTCATGTATTTATTTATTTAGATAGAGAAGTAAACAAACTCTCAATACGGCATCCATCTTTTACTAAAACCGAGAAAAATTACACTGCAATGGCTCAAAACTCAAATATGCTCTTTCTTTTCTCAGTGATGTGCCCTAGGTCTCTTTTATAGAACAAGAAAATTTTGAGGTTAACAATGATGAATCCCCTTCTCAATGCAGCACCTAGGCGAGGAGAAGAGAAACCCTAACTTGATTCTAAGAAAAACCAAAGCTGAAAAGCACCGCGTTCTAAATAAGGACAGCAGCTAACTGACAAAATTAAAACTTAATTAAAAAATAAGAAAAGCAAACAAGGTGCTTAATAGCATAAGAGAACTATGGCCAGCTAAAAAGAAGAAAAGCTAGAAACAGGAAAAGCTAATTTGCTGAGTGCTGTTCTGAATTTGGTGTGTACACCCTGCTGAAGGAGGACAACTGCTAACACTGGTGTGTCACACTAAGGCTGCTTTGACTGTCATTAACCCACCTGCAAACAGACAAAGACTGCTGCTGGGTATGCTTCTCTGCTGAGGGGAAACTACAGTGTACTTCTGTGTTGCTGAAGGAAGAACACCTTTAGAGCAACACAAGAAAAATTTGTAACACTCACTCTTTGCAAGGAAAGTGTTTTCCACCAAGCTAAGATACTATCACATCCCGAACCTCCCCTCTGCTATGAGTACACTCATCATGTTGACCATATGTGAATCTGAAGAAATATAACCCTGTATTTCTGCTGCTTTTTGTATACATATATCCCATTAGAATCTTAAAGACATAACTCCCTTGTATGATGAACATTTCAACAGCAGCCTGCCAACGTCCCTTGTCTTGCATGTCAATGTCACATGTCAAATATTTCTCACACCTCTTAATGAATTGTTGAAGATTTTCTGTAATAGGACACTCATATACATGGCCAAGATGAGTGGATCAGATCTATCAAATAAAGAATTAAAATCTGAACTGAACTTGGAAAAGCCTAACTAGAGTAAAAACTCGTTCATCTTGCAACACCAAAGTTGTGGTGCATGCATCAACCCATACAGGGCCTATATCAATTTAAATTTGTGGGTATCTCATCCATGTACCTCAAAGCCTTTGGCAACTGATGCAAAAGCCTCATCAAGGTCAATTCCCTCTTTCTGAGAGAATCCTTTGGCAATTAACTTGTCCTAGTAATCTTCAATGCTCCTGTCAATTGCACTCAGGGAATCAATCATTGGCTCCATGGTATGTTGAGAAATTGTCTCCACAAAGTTAGAAGGACACTCCTCTAGCATGGCATGCTGCCATGCTTGCTCTACTGGATCAACAAGTAGCCCGTAAAGGTCGACATCTTGAACTCCTTTGGCAAAAACTTGACTAGGCTTAGGGCTGCATTTGCTAATGATCACTTGCTGACCATCAAACTCAGCAATACATTGTAGATTTTTCATGCAAGAAACCGAAAGAATACTCTTGTTAATCTAGGAACATACAAGACACCATCAAGCTCAAGAATATCACCTGAAGGCATTTGGAAAGATATGGAACTCACTTTAGTAACTAGACATGTGCCATCATTGCCCAACTCCTCTTGTATAATTGCTACCTTCTCGTAAAGTCTACTGAATGTCTTCTTATTGAAGGTCATGTGTTTGGATGCTCCACTGTCCATATTTGAATTTGGTTCCAATAAGATAACTTCCAATTTTAAATAATATAAATTGTACATATTTTTGTACTTTTAACTTGCCACTGTGTTATTTGGCTTAATCTTCTAATTCTTACCTTTGGTGCTCTACATCCAAAGAGGAGGGCATCAATGTCTCACTGAGTTTTTCATTTGCATATAATGTCATGAATTTCTCCAAAAGCAAAAAATAAAACCTTACTCGCTCTGCTAACACTGGTGAAGACTTCCAGTGCTCAACTGGTCGCTGCTATGTACTGAGTAAGTCGCTTCAGATCTGAGTGTAATCACGCAGGCTAGGTCAATACGAAGATCTCCTACAAGGCGCTGCCAAAACCTGTAACATAAAAATGGAATGGATTCATTGAATTCGCTCAATCTGCAAACCCTGTGTGGATTTGCCAAGAACAGAGGTAGGGTTTTTGTCCTAACCTCGGGTCACCCTACAGAGGTTTTCATCCCCACAGACCAATTTGGATTTCTTGCTTTTATTCCATATCGGCTTTTTGCCCAACAATTTCATATTAATATAGAACATTAGGGCCAATAAATGAAGTCGGCCTCAGGTGGATATTATTTTTAGTGCCTACCTTAAGGAAGGTCGGCCAGAGATAAATTTAAATGTTATTAATTTTTTTTAATAATTTAAATTATTATTTATTTAATATTATTTTAAATACTATATTGATATTTATTTTAAATTATCATTTAAGAATGCTTTTTCCCGCCCAAATTCAAATTTGGGTCCCAATTAATTTGGGGACATGACACCTCCACTGCTCTCAAACAGACTGGACTAGAATGTACAAACATTTACAGAGCCAAATACTTTTCCCGGCCAATGCAAATGCTGGAAAATCCAACAAAATAATAAATAGATGCTAAATATTCATTCAAACACAGAGATAACTGCAAGATTGATAGGACTGCATGTTTATCCCTTCTTTATAGAGAGCTTCTACAATATTTGGTGCTATAATAACCACTCAAAGGTGGGGGCTACATGGTCAACCATTAAATTCCCACACATGTTTCCTTTATGATGAAAGCATAAATAATCCTATTTGTAGCTACATTCAGTTCCAACTCCACACTACGACTTTCAACTTATCATCTCTCTAACTCCACTTTGTCATCTTAACACTCATATTGCTGCTCATTACACTCTCCATGTGTTTCCCGAATACAATATATTTTTTTAGATAACATATCAATATCGCTCATGCATCTTGTGCATCCCTCACATATTATATCCTACAATGCGCACCAAAATTAATATTAATTAAATGAAAATCCTATGTTAACATTTGCCTTCCAATTTACAGGTTCCTACAATTTGTCTGCTATTACTGTGCGATTCTTTTTATTTTTCATGGTTTCTTCCCCTTGCAGGATTGTCTTACATTCTTGGTCCATCTTATTATCCTCTCTTAATTTTTCATAACTTTCATCTTGCATTTCATGCATTTCCTTTTTATGGGAAATAAACATATTAAATACCATTGTGAAAGCAAACATAATCTAACTAAATACTGAAATGCCATAGTAAGAAGGAAACAAGTCAAAGCAGAATGAAATGAAACTTTGATTCAACAACTCTCTAGATTTTCAGGTCTATTGTGGAGAACTTCACAAAGCTTCCACAGTGGTAAGTCTCATAGTCATGGCAATTGTAGACAAACTGAGAGAATAGATCACTATTAGAAAATGTTTTGTTATGCTATGAACCGAGAGTCTTGATTATTGTTGACTATTGGAATTATAATTGTTAATTAAATATTAAAGGCCTAAAATTAGAGGATGTATATGCAAAAGTTTGGTTTACATAAAGCTATATAATGGTCTATACTTAGGAAAAGCATGTGCACATGTTTGCTTGCCCATGAAGCAATGCGCTTTTCAGATAATTATAGGAAAGTTTTATTGTAAACACGAGAGGGTCTTGCATCTATATAAGCATGTCTCCTATGCGTATGAGGCACACAGTGAGTTGAGATATATTAATACATATTTTGTAACAAGAAGCCAAAGGAGTTAGTGAGTGAGTTTACAACAGCTCCCTTGGGTAAGGTGGCCTATAAGTAACAGTGTTGTGATGTGAATATAGAGAAGCTTGGGGTATTGTGTTAAATTTGTGTATGTGATTGCACATGTATTCTTTGCAAATTGACAGGTTGCACTTTGCATCTCCATAGCAGGAATCAACATTGGGTCTTTTGGATCCATCTGTAGTCATGGAAATTATATACAAACTGGGAGCATAAACCACTATTAGAAATTGTTTTGTCATGGTATGGATCAAGAACCTTGATTATTGTTGATTCTAGATATAGACTGATTGAAAGAAACATCTATCATTAGGACTTTGGAATTACAATTATATAATTAAATATGGAAGTTGTAATTTATGAAAAGCATGTATGTGCAGAAGGTTGCTTGCACACAAAGCAATGTAATGGTCTATGTTTAGGAAAAGCATGTGTATAGGTTTGTTTATCTCCTATGCGTGTGAACACTCACAATAAGTCAGATAGATTAATCCATATTTTGTAACAATAAGTCAAAGGAGATAGCGAGTGAGTTTACAAATTTGTATATATAGAGAAGCTTCAAGTATTGTGTAAAATTTATGTATTTGATTATATGTTTGTGGTTTGTGGTTGCACATGTATTCTTTAATTTCTAGATTGACAAGTTGCAGTTTGCATATACATAATAGGAATCAACAATGGATCTTTTGGACCTGCTGTGCACTTTAGGTGAGACTGCCCGTCCAATGTTGGTGTTCCTCACAGATTGGCAAGCTGGTGTACAGGTTGATTATTGCTGGTCAGAAATCTTTAAGTGCAAAATAGGGTGGAAATCTAATCAACAATTGCTTCTGTTGTTGGGACCCATTCTTTCTGCTATGGGAGTGATTTTGAAGTTCTGGGTTTTGCTAGTTTTGCATTTAGAGAGGAAAATAAATATGTGTAGATTGTGTGTGGCAAGGGTTTTATCAGCCAAATCATTGTTCAGGTTCACTGCAGTTTTTGTTGCAGATTTTAAAGAATTCCTGGTGTGCTCTATTTTCTGTTGTTGGTGCATGGGTATGGTATTAATTTTGTACAAAGCATAGGTGTTAAAGTCACATACAACACAATTATTCAAATTACAGAAGTTTGTAGGTGGTATTTAAAGGAAGACAACTACTTATTTTTGGCATAAATTGATTAACAAAAATATTTAGTGGTGATGCATTCTTCATCCTTAATTCTGGTATGACAAATATGTCATATCCATTACCAAATATTACTGCTATTTGAGAGTCAGATCTTCTAGCAAGTTGCATAGAATGAAGATGGCATAGCTACACTAGAG
Source organism: Sequoia sempervirens (assembly GCA_007258455.2). Classification (NCBI taxonomy): domain Eukaryota; kingdom Viridiplantae; phylum Streptophyta; class Pinopsida; order Cupressales; family Cupressaceae; genus Sequoia; species Sequoia sempervirens. The sequence goes on along the minus strand of VDFB02326204.1, from coordinate 114,075 downwards.
GCACAGGTTATTTTGGCCACATTAAAGACTAGCTCAATGAAGCACATCAACTACAGATGATCTAGTGTAAGACAGTGCGAGCAAGTTGTGCCAGTCCATAGGAAAATGGCTCACAACACATACATGATGCACTTGTCACATACAAGTGTGTGCACTTAGAAGCACACAAGGAAATAATTTTACAGATCTGGCACCAGATATACAAGACAAGATGTAGATAATTTATTGGAGACACTGGGAATTTTTGGACCAACATTTTAAGTAGAAACCTCTTCTGTTAAATCAGCATGCAACAAGGAGTGATGACTAATGTGTGCATGTTTAAGAATTAAGGACATTTTAATTCATAGAGAACTCTGTGGTGCAGGACTGCGACAGAGTGCAAGCACAATAGAGATATGTGTATGTGTAGTCTTATATTGACTACACGGAGGATGGTAGAGGGTGTTTACTGAAAATATATGAGTGCATGAGCTGGAGTTGTATATATTGACAAACTTATGTGCATAGGGCGTGATGCACTTATACATTATTACTTTCAGAATAATGTGCCATGTAGACATTTGAAAATTTATGACATTTAAAGAAGACATAATTTTTTTGTTTGGGTGCAAGAAATGCTGATGTGGCAGGTATGTTTGTTATGCATGGCACAGGCATTTGAGGCTTGTGATGTGGAGCACATAGTAGATATTGTTTAGACTTTTGGAGGGTATAAGCATGTCATAGTATAAGTAGGTTGGAATGCCATGTCCACTACTTTGTATAATTTGTTCTAATTATATGATGGTGCTGCAGACGAAATCAAATGGAAAGATTACTATGCAGCTGCGTCATTCCTTCATTTTTAAGGAGTGTATTGTTGTTTTATTAATGTTTGTCGTTTGATGGCATCAGTGATAAATGGTGCATTCAAGTTTTCCAATGGCTAGCACATAAGGTTTCCAGAACTTAGTGCACAAAAAGGAAAAAAAAAATTGCAGTAATAGTATGCAGAAAGATGGTGGCACACCATGTGCAAAAACCATAAATATTAAATTTGTGCAGCATTTTGTCCAAATATGGCACAGAAGAGTTAAAGATGATGGTGCCTACTATGATATGTGCAATGATATATGTGTGTGTCATGACTTTAGATGGTGGTGCCTCATTTTGCATGTGCAAAGTGTTTAGAGGGTATGCCATGAAATGACAAGACTTGTATGTAACCTGAAGGATTGACAAATGACATTCGAGTAACCATGGTATGCATAGTGCTACTGCTGAATGATATAGTACTAGAGTTTGCACATGCAACAGCAATTCAAGAAATACAAATGTTAAGAGTAAGAGTTCGAAGAATAATTGGATGGGCAGATATATTAGACTGCGTGCTATGGAACAAAGACCTGTGCAATTGCAAAGTTTAATTGTTTAGACCATGTGCAAAGATTATAGAGTTAGGTATGTAACTACACAAATACATTAGGTTGTGTGTGGCCATAAAGAGGGAGGGACACGTATTGAAAGCGACAAATATTCCCAAAAACACTGCAGATTTTTACTGTTTTGTGTATGTGCAGCGTGATGTAAGTGGTTGTGCTACTCTTTTGCTAGATGACAAGTTACACATTACAAAGTGAATATGGATGGATGTAGATTGCTTTATGGTTTGGGCATTAACAAATTTATGGACACATTTTAAGTGGATTGGTCACTCAGTAATGTGCATTTAATAATGTTTCAGAAGGTGTATTTGATGCAAGAACATTCCAGAGCAACCTACTTCATTTCACTGCAGAATCTCATTGTGGCTTGCGGCAGAGAACTAGAGTTCTACAATAGCTCATGAACATCACATCCAAATCTCAGGAGTTTTGGATCAGATTACAAAGAGTTATTGCTGTCAGAAGATCATGGCCCAAAACAGTCAACATATAGTTCATTAGGTGAGGTTTGTGGAACCTTATTGTGCCTTGTGGTGTTCAACCCAACATATCTAAAGTCAGTATGGGACTAGGGGAATTCTCAACTGGAACCACATTGAGTTTCTTCAATACCCAATGCTTCATGAACAGCTTTTGGCCGACCCACACATTTTCCACGACATCGAGTTTTGGGACACCTTGTGGCCAACGTGGGTCATTCCTAAAACTTGGAACTGATATATAAACATATCTTGGATTCATTTGGAAGGAGTGAGGAAGTTAGGAGTCAGTTCTTCAAGTTTTTATAGTAGGTAGATAGTAAGGAGGATAGTGAGATTTATTGTCGTATCTTGCATGTAAGCTCGTAATAAGCCTATGACAGCTTGTGAGCCAATTTATAATTTGCATGTATCAGGCCAATGAGCATTGTGATCATTCTATGATATTGAATCAATGAGAAGTTGCATTTTTTTTCTCTGATATTTCCGTTGTGTTAACTCTAGCTGCACAGCTGGATAGTCCTCTCTTTGGACCCTCCATCCATGACTGCATCATTATTGTTCCTTTGGGCAGTATCTTCTACATTTCCACAAGCACTGAAGAGCAAGTAATGACAAATTTTCACAAGATATTGCCAGAATTATCTTGAAAAGTTACATTGTAACATATGTTGGTGAAGTGCATGCACATTGGAGACTGTGTGCAAGGTTGGGAGGGTACATGCAAGTGCATACCATTATTAGAGGCAATAGCAATAGTGGTACAAAATTCTTGATGAGTTTGTTTGCTTATGAGTAGACTTGCTTTTATAGAATACCATAGAAATACTGGTGTGTACAGAGGTCACAGATAGTGGGTTAGCATGGTAGGGACAGCCACATGATGGAGTTATTGTTGTGAGTTTATAGAGGATGGAATGATCTATGTAATTAATGTTTGTGCCTACATACTTGGTGGTTATAGGGGCCAGTAGTGAGATGGTGTAGAGACCATACAAACATTCACGGATTGTTTTGACAGGGTTTTGATTCCATTGATCTGAGAATTTAATGGCATGTTAGAGTTTTGTAAATGTAATCAAATCCTATCAGACCTAGGAACCTAAGGCAAACTTATATAACTGAGAGAAGGAGAACTATACAGAATTTCAAGTACAGAAAAGCGATTTCCAGAATTTTATATTGTAATACAAATGTGCTGATTGCAGAACATTAATTGATTTCTATCTTTGCAAATCACCAAGGAACTGCCATAAATATGAAGAAGGAAACTCACATTTAAGAGACACGTCCTATGGTAGGACGTGTCTCCACAAGTGGAGGCACGTCCAACCATGGGACGTGATCTTTGAATCGCGTCTAAAGATAACTTCAAATGTTATCTAAAGTTAATCCTTAACACAATCAAACTAATCTGAAGATGGCGGATGCAATAAGATACGTATTAATTAGTTCCAGAATATACAAAAATCTAGATTCGAATTTATATGAAGGCTCATAGAATTCGATTTATAATATTTCTGAAAGATAATTAAATACAAGTGATAATATTGATCAAGTAGGAATGACGATGATGCTTCCAGCAATCGTCATTCCTATCTGACCGATGCTATCATTCATCAACACTCCCTCTTAGCACGGGAAGATAAATCAAATCAAATAAGTAGAGATATCACCTTCACACGTGATATCAAAGATATGGTATGTTTTCTCAATAATGTCAAGTCACATGACATTCTTCATAACACATCTTTATTATGGTGTGTGCACAGACATCAAGTCACATGATGTCTACCATAATAATTCATGGCATTTCCATGGATAAAATATCCACCATGATTATCTCTTAGGAATCACAATGATCTTCAAAAGACATCAAGTCACATGACATCCATCAAAGTGTCCAAGAGATACTATCATGACATGTTCACAGATATCGAGTCACATGATAGCTATCATGATAGTTAAACATTGCAAAGTCGTCACCTTACAATGTCACATACAAGTGTTTATCATTAGAAAGATCGTCACCTTTCAATGATGTACACAGGGGGTAGGCCCATAAAGTCATGGAGTCACACACATGACAAAAAGAGTTTACACATAAAACATCTTTATATATATTAGTACAACTCATATAACAATTTTGGATTTCAACATAAATCAAATTACATTTCAACCATACCGAGTTTCTTCCTGAAGTGCTCTACCTTGATGCGGGAGAGAGGTTTGGTGAGAATGTCTGTAGTTTGATCATTTGTACTAACATACTCCAGCTGGATCACTTTCCGTTCCACCATGTCTCTAACATAATAATAGGGGATCTCAAGTGCTTAGATCTATCATGGAACACAGGATTTACAGAGAGTTTGATGCAACTTTGATTGTCACAATGAATGATTGTAGGATTTAAGGGTTCACCAAAGAGTCCCACAATCAAATTACGAAGCCATACTGCTTCTCTTGCTCCCATTGAGGCTGCAATGTATTCTGCGTTTGTTGAGCTCTGTGCAACTGAAGATTGTTTTCTGCAAATCCGGGAGATCATAGCTGATCCTAAATTGAAGCAACATCCTGATGTGCTTTTTCGATCGGTTAAACTTCTAGCCCAATCTGAATCAGAGTACCCATGTAGATCTAGATGAAATTTCTTGTAGAGAAGACCATATCCAATAGTGCCATGAAGATATCTAAAAATATGTTTCACTGCCATTAAGTGAATTCCTTTGGTTCACACATGAACTGACTGAGAACATTCACCGCATAGCAAATATCAGGTCTGGTGTTAACCAGATACATCAAGGATCCAATCATCTGTCTGTAAAGGGTTGGATCTGCACACTTGGATTTTGCTGCTGCTTCTTTCAACTTGTGAAGGTTGGTTTCCATAGGTGTAGACATCGGTCTACAGTCTAACATTCCAAATTTCTTTAGGATATCAATAGTATACTTTCCTTGGTTTAGAATGATGCCCTCTGATTTCTGCCATACTTCTAAACCTAGAAAGTAGTGTAAAATGCCCAAGTCTTTCATGTCAAATTCAGCAATTAGATCCTGCTTCCCTTGAGCAATAAGGTGATCTTCTCCTGTTATCAACAGGTCATCAACATATAAAATAATTATCAGCATATCTCCATTGATTATCTTGAAGTAGAGGTTGGAGTCAGCATCATTCTTTGAAAATCCTAATCCCAAGAGATAGCTGTCAATTCTTTCATACCAAACCCTGGGAGCCTGTTTAAGTCCATAGAGGGCTTTCTTCAATCTGCATACATGTGAGTCAGATTTATGTATCACAAAGCCTTCGGGCTGTTCCAAATAGACTTCCTCTTCAATGGTTCCATTTAGGAAGGCAGTTTTCACATCCATTTGATGGATCTTCCAACCTTTAGTTGCTGCAATGGCTAACACTGCTCTCACTAATGTGTAACGGGAAACAGGTGCAAATGTTTCTTCGTAATCAATACCTTCCTTTTGAGAAAAACCTCTTGCCACAAAACGTGCTTTATATTTTTCTATACTACCATCAACAGCATGCTTGATTTTGAAGAGCCATTTGGAAGAGACAACGGATTTCTCTTTAGGTCTAGGCACTATATCCCATACATCATTCTTAAGAATAGATTGGTATTCCTCAGTCATTGCATCCTTCCATGCTTGATGTTGGAGGGCTTCTGTAACATTGTCAGGTTCTGAGTTTAAGATGTTGTTTATTAGAGCAACATAGCCAGAGAAACGTTTGGGTCTTTTACTCTCCCTGAACGTTCCTTTGGGTGCTGCATGAACCTCAACTTCTTTGAGCATCTTCCTGGCCCAAAGTGGTCTCTTTTTGTTATTGTCATTCTCACTTGATGGAAGTTCATGTGACATTTCCTCAGAATGCTCCCTCTGAATCTTAGAATCAGGTTCCATCTCAGGTACTCTAGGGGAAAGGGTTTCTATCTCAGAGGAGCTTCTTGCCCTTTTGAATGCAATGTCTTCTTCAAAGATGACATCTTGACTCAACTCAATTTGATTCTGCCCCGGAATGTAAATCCTGTACGCTTTGGAATTTTCACTATAACCCATAAACACCCCCTTCTTTCTGGAAGGTTCTAGTTTGAATCTCTTCTCTTTAGGTACATGAATATAGACAAGACAACCAAAGATCCTAAAATGACTGATGTCAGGTTTCACGCCGGTAAAGGCTTCTTCAAGAGTTTTGTTATCAAGATGGGAATGAGGACATCTATTTTGAATATAGACAGCAGTCCTAGACGCTTCTGCCCAGAAAGTAGTATCAATGTTTTGGTCAAGTAGCATTGCTTTAGCAGCTTCTACAATGGTTCTGTTTTTCTTTTCAGCAACCCTATTTTGTTGGGGATTGTAGGCAACTGTGAACTCCCTCTTAATTCCAGCTTCTAGGCAAAATTCCTTAAAAATCTCAGAGGTGTATTCTTTCCCATTGTCTGTCCTTAAGGTTTTTATTTTCTTTCCGGAGAAATTTTTAGAAAGGGCTTTGAACTCTTTGAACCTTTTGAGGATTTCTATTGATTCTTTACACTTAAGGAAATAGATCCAGGTTTTCCTAGAGAAGTCATCTACAAATATGACATAGTAAAGAAATCCTGCCTTAGAGGGTACAAACATGGGTCCACATAAGTCTGAGTGAACCAGTTCTAACACATTAAGAGTTTTGCTCAAACTAGAGGGAAAGGATCCCTTTGAATTCTTCCCTAAGGCACAACCTTTGCAAGTTCCTTCATGAGATGGTTTTAACTTAGGTAAGCCTGTTACAAGTTTTTCCACAGAAGGTAGGGCACGGAAATGAAGGTGACCTAATCTTCTATGCCAAATCTCATTTGAATCAAAGGTGTCAAGGGTAAGGGCTTGATTAACTTCAGTGCATAGTTTATAAAGGTACCCTTGTCTTACGCCTATGGTTAGGGCTTTCTTGATAGTTGAGTTTTTAGGCCAAGCAAGAACTTTTCCATCTATAAAGGTAACTCTATAACCATTGTCTTCAAGGGCAGAGATGGATATAAGATTTCTCTTTATTCCAGGTACAAACAAGACTTCAGTGAGTTGAAGAGAAAGCCTAGATTTCAACTTGATGGAGCAAGTTCCAACCCCTCTTACTGGGTGTGATGAATCATCCCCGATGGTTACTTCTTCATCAATCCTTTCGGTCAAAGTATCTAAGTGTTCTCTGAATTCTGTGATATGTCTAGAGGCACCACTGTCAATCACCCAGTTGCGAATGTGGTCGGATACTTGACTAGATAGGGCTGAATAGAACACAAAGTTCTCAGGTTCATGATCTGAATTTGACTTTCCTACTTTAGCAAAGGAAGTTTGTTGTTTAGTCCTAGCAGGGCACTTCATTGCATAGTGACCATATTGATCACATCTAAAGCATTGTACTTGAGAGATACCTTTCTTCTTATGAGATCCCTTTCCATTGGAATTTCTCTTTCTTTTGGAAGACCCTTGCTTGAAGGATTTTTTCTTACTCTGTTTAATAGATGTTGAGTTGAGTGCAAGAATGTCTTCATCTATGTTCTTTTGTTTATTCTCTTTAGAGGAGAGTTTGGATTCTTCTTGGAGACAGTCAGATCTTAGCCTATCAAACTTAGGGAGTTTAGATCTTGCACTTACACCTTGAACAAAGGACTCCCAAGAGTTTGGAAGACCTCCTAGAGCAATCAGAGTTAACTCTTTGCTGTCAATCTGATATCCAATGGTGGATAATTGATCCCTCAGTTCAATAATCCTCATGAAGTATGCATTAATGGACTCTCCTTTGTTTATTTGAACATTGTTGATTTTCCTTTTCAAAGCAAGAGTCCTACAGGTGTTGTTGATCTCATAGGTACTCTCAAGAGGTTTGAACATGTGGTAGGCAGTTTCATGTTTTGCTAGGATAGGTACTATATGATCCCTAACTGCATCTACTAGAATTTTCATGGTCTTCTCATTGTTTTCAATCCATTGAGTTTTCTCAGATTCAGTTTCAGGTTCCTTATTTTCTCTCACAAGTGAGTCAAGTTTATTCTCTCTAAGGATCATCATAATCCTAAATTTCCAAGATGTGAAGTTGTCTGCTCCTGCAAGACGATCTTCAAATCTGATTACACTAGCCATGATGAAAGGTGAAGATTTCAAACCTATTAGAAGTCTGAAAACTAAATTTGATTTGAATCTGCACAGCCTGGCTCTGATACCATGTAAATGTAATCAAATCCTATCAGACCTAGGAACCTAAGGCAAACTTATATAACTGAGAGAAGGAGAACTATACAGAATTTCAAGTACAGAAAAGCGATTTCTAGAATTTTATATTGTAATACAAATGTGTTGATTGCAGAACATTAATTGATTTCTATCTTTGCAAATCACCAAGGAACCGCCATAAATATGAAGAAGGAAACTCACATTTAAGAGACATGTCTTATGGTAGGACGTGTCTCCACAAGTGGAGGCACGTCCAACCATGGGACGCGATCTTTGAATCGTGTCTAAAGATAACTTTGAATGTTATCTAAAGTTAATCCTTAACACAATCAAACTAATCTGAAGATGGCGGATGCAATAAGATACGTATTAATTAGTTCCAAAATATACAAAAATCTAAATTCGAATTTATATGAAGGCTCATAGAGTTCGATTTATAATATTTCTGAAAGATAATTAAATACAAGTGATAATATTGATCAAGTAGGAATGACGATGCTTCCAGCAATTGTCATTCCTATCTGATCGATGCTATCATTCATCAACAAGTTTGATAAAGATAGATAGTAGAATTTTTCAAATTAGTTGGTTGCCGGCATTTTTGAGGTGCATGATGCTCTCTAGATTTGGTTTACTTTGTGATACATGGTTCAAGCTGAGAGGGTAGAGCAGGTTACATGTTATTCGAGGAAGTTTGAGCGGTCCAAAGCACACCGTAGGATAATTGGAAGGCAATGCATTGGGGGTAGCACATTCATGGGTGCATCAATGAAGGGTGGTAAGCTCACTGCATGTGGATTCAATTGGTTGTGTGCTGCGTATGACAAAGTCTTTTAAGTACAAATCACATTATTTGTGGCAGGAGGATGTTGGTGCTAGAAATAGGGCAACTAAGAGAAATATCTGTTGTCCCTGATTTTTGACATGCAAAAATCAGAGATAACCCATCAAAATTTTGACATTTTTAGGCCTCAAAGGCACGTATTACGAGGTATAGAGGTTGGGCATTTTAAGTTTTGGGTGTATAGTCCTTTTGGCCAACATTTTTCATTCACTCTCGTTCGTTTTCATGAAATTCTTAGTCATTTTTGGTGTGTTTTTGGACAATTTCGGGTTTTGGAGACCTTACTGCAAGTGTGGGGGTTTCAAGTTCTAAAATGCAAGTGATACATTCACTTGCAATCAAGTCCCCAAGACCCGATTTGCAAGTTAGGAGGCTTTTTAAGTTATTTTTTAAATATTGTTCACTTGTAATGGGGGTCCCAAGACCCGATTACAAGTAAAAAGGTCTTAAGACAAGTTAGTCACTTGCAATGAGCTTTTGAAAACCTTATTTCACTTTTACATGTAAAAGTAACTTGTAATGGGGGTCCCAAAACCCGATTGCAAGTTAAAGGTTTAAAAGTAAGTTTTGGTCACTTGTAGTGGGGGTCCCAAGACTCGATTTACAAGTCAAGAGCTTTTTAAGGTTTTTTTTTAAAGTTTCATGTAACTTGTAATGGGGGTTTCAAGACCCGATTTGTAAGAGATCTGGTATCTCTCAACCCCGACTTCTGACGATAATGCAATTTTCTTGTAATTTTTGCAATAAAAAGGAGATGGTGCGATTTTGGAAATAAAATGCTATAAATTTGAAAAATGCAATAGCAACAATAAATATATGATTTTTTGAACTGAGAATGCCTTTCTTATTCCAATCCAACTATTACAATATTAAAGGCAATACATGCAATGAAAAAGGCAGCGATATTATTCATGAAGGAACCTGATTTTATAAGCAGCCCTTGAATGAACAGCAAATGACATATAATGTTCTAAAAAACAATGTTCCAGCCAATAATGATGTCCAACGCCTCACAGAGAAAGTGCGCCCCAACTGATGAAGGAACCAAATGAAAAAGCAAGGCGTTTTCTTCCATTGAGCTCACACGCCTCTCAATTGATATGGTACGGCCTTGGCTGCAGCAAGAGTGTCCTACGACTTAATGAGGGAAGATTGGAGATCTGACAGATGAAGATTAAAGTCGATTTCTCTTGAATAGAATAATTTCTTCTTCAAACCCTTAATAATTTCTTCACAGTAAGCACAATTGTAATTTCTGAATGAAACCACTCTGTTGACAAGCTTCAACTGATCTTTCATAGCCTCAGTATGCTTGATTCTGAAGAGGGAACGTTCTCCAAAATCCAATGATGAAGCGAACTTGCAGAAACCCTTGTTTCACAAACTCCAATGTTCTCAAAGAGAGTAAAAGACAAATTAGAATAATTCATAATGAGGTTTGATTTGTCTTTGATGAATTATATGTATTCTCTCAATAAGTCGACCCCAAAAAAGCACTTCAATAAGCATTTAATAATAATAATTCGTCCTTCTCAAAACTTAGGCTTATTAATTAATAAATGGCGTCCCCTTTAATAATGAATAATAAATACTCATTTAATAATAATATCATCCCTTATTATAAAGTAATAAAATACTTTATAATAAACCATTTAATTAATTAACTTTATAAATTGACTTTATAATATAAAGTCGTAACATTAATATTTCTCCAATATCATTAAATGCTTAAATATTCGCTATCTGCTCACCAAACTATCAAACTGAGTCGAAACTGAGCTGACCAACTGAACCAGGTGCCCTGCCAGAAATACCAACCCCTGTTTGCCTAACTTACTATAAATAGTAAGTGACTGAATATCACTTTGTGAGTCTCTGCCAAGGCCCAAACCTGAATCAACTGATGGAGTAATGTCCCAAAACTCAGGATAACTGCCAAAAGCAACCCTGTCAGCCTACGAGGGTCTGAATGATAGGCTAACCCCTGAATCATCTGAACCGCCTAGGAAGGGGACATTACACGATTACAAGTGAAATTCTTATTATTTTTCCTTCCCATACTTGTAAAGTTTACTTGTAATAATGTTTTTCCACATTGCAAGTAAGTCACCTTTCATTTGCACTTACTGTCAGTCTTCCAAAACCCGAAATTGGTCCAAAATGCACTCAAAAACACTTGAAAATGTGTCTCTAGGATCCAATCACAAGTGCAAAACTTGTATTTTCCCATTACACATATGAAGTTGCATGTTCATTCTGCACAATTGCAAGTCAATGTTCTTGTTTTTCCACACATGTAATGCAGTCTCCAAAACCCGTAATTCACTTGTGAGCCCATTTTTGCATCAATTTATCCCTTCCCTTGTCAGTCTTGTTTGCATACATGATCTATCAAACCAACAAATCAAGGCATGGGTATTGTTTTATAACAATTTCATCGTGAATAAGGTGTTATGGGTTCTTCATCAGTGAACAAAAGAAGAAGAGATACAACAGTAATTCATGGGGCAGCCCGAAGGCCAATAATCCTCATGAAGCCATCTAGGGACAAAGTGAATCAAGCATGGAAAAAGAACGCAATGAAGAGAAGAATTTCCTTCCTAAAGAAATGGTACTACTCCAAGCCTGTGATAAGGTTGAAGTTCGCCAAGGACACAAAGATCATTAAGAATGCAAATTCTCGTTCCAAGTTCAAGATGTCTTCACCAATCTCGAATACTTCAAGTTCTAAAATCTTGAAGCAGCATGAAGATAATCGCAGATGAAGGATGATGTAGTTAGAGTCGTGTCTTGGACACTTAGAATAATTTCAATTATGCATTTGTAATTTTGTTTTGACAAATAACATGTAAAGTCAGAAATTGTAATGGCAAGTGGCCATGTTACTTGCATTATTGAAGATTGTAATTACATGTAATCAAGTTACAAGTCAAAATAAACTAGGACTGTAGTTTGGAATAAGTCAATTGCAAGTAGTTAGTGGTTGAGAGAATTTCTCAAATTAGTTGGGATCCTCCCACCTTTTTCTCAAGGCTTCTCTCCTATAAATACTTGAGGGGGTCTATTGTAATCTTTATCTTTTGGCAATGCGACAAAACTCTGCTAGTTTGTATGCGCACTTTAAGACTTTGAGCTTAGATGTAAATCAGATCACAGTCAATTAAAAGAGGCAAATTGCTTTCAAACTTTGTGTTGATTTAAGGTGTTATGTGACGATATTTTCTGCATATTGATTGTGAGTTTTGTGGTGTTATACAAGAGGGATTCAAGCTCAATTTTGCAGACTGTGAGCTGCTTATTGCATTTGGAGTTTTTGATTGGTTTTCAGATTTGATACTGCAGACTTTGAGCTGTTTGTCACGTTTGAAGCTATTGTAGAACGCTCAAGCAAAGGGGGTAACTTGCAGACTTTGTGTTGCTTTTATTTTCTATGTTTGTGCATTAAAAGTGCATCATGTAGTTAGATTTTGAGTTGCTACATACTGTACTTGGTTACTAGAAAATCATCTAAAAAGGTTGATAGGAGAGTAAGTTGTCAAAGACTTTGTGCTTTCAATTTGTTTTCTCGTCTCGGAGGAGCAACCGAGGACTTTGTGTCTTTATGGAAACTTTGCTTCTTTATTTGTTTACTTCATTAATCATTTATGCTTTCAGCTATGATTCTTTTTTGAAATAAGAGAAAAGAATAAGTGTCTTTTTTGAAAAAAAGAGAACAAGACAGAGTTTCACCTAGATTTAGAATAGATTTATAGTTAGAGTTTATTTTTGAATTGTTAAAATAGAAAGCAAAGGGGGAGTCTTCCCTTTGAAAATAGGAGAGTTTATCTCACACACTATGGCTGAAACCACAATTTTGCACGCCTTTCCAGGTGTACAAAATTTTCACCTAACAGTTTTTGGCGACTCCGCTAGGGATACGATACGCATTCGAAAGCCTCACGCTTTCTTTTGAAGTATACCGGTATCCTATTTATTGTAATTTATGTTCTTGTAATTTATCAAGTTTTCACCAAGGACATGTAAATGGCTGCTCAAGGTCCTTGGGGAAATGCTTTCAGTCTGTTGAGTCTAGTTCTACCCCTACATGCTCTTCCTGAAGGCTCACGGAAGAACTTTCCCAAGTTCTTTGGTGATGGACAACAACATCCTGACGAGCACGTTGCTGCTTTCTACAGTGCTTGTGGAGTTCATGGTGTTGAATACAAAGATGTATCTGTAAGGTTGTTTGTGGAGACTCTCCAAGGTGTTGCTGTAGATTGGTTTTATCATCTGGCACCACATACCATCACAAACTGGGCAACTCTCATGGCCAAGTTTGAAGGAAGGTTCAAGCCTCTTGAAGACACTCATGGTTTGTTGGCTCAGCTCACCCAGTTGAAGAAGGAATCACCCATGCCTATGCGCGAGTTCATTGCTCACTTCAACAAGTTGACACGAAGAATTCCAACTGTTGCTCAACCTACAACTGAGAATTTGAAATGTTTCTTTGTAAATGCTCAAGTACCTGAGGTTGGTTTCCTATTGAGAAGAGCAGCTCCAGCTACTCTCGCAGGTGCGCAAACCTTGGCGACAAAAATTGAACACGATCTCATTCTTGCTGGGTAGATAAGGATAGAACCAAGTGGTTCTTCTTCTTTGGATTCATTTTCCTCTAGCACAAGGACAAATCCCATGGTGCAAAAGTTGGCAAATGAGTTGCTTGCTCTTAAAAGGCAGCTGGCTCAAGGTGCGTTCTTCGTTCCTCATGAGAACGTTCCAAGAAGGCCATATCTACCTGCTGCTCATAATTTTGCCTTCTGAGAGTTAGGGAAAGTTATCTTCACCACTGAAGAAGCTTGTTCTTAAGGCATCATCAACAAATAAAGCAGTGAAAGGTTCTGAATTTGAACAAAGTGATTTTTCTATTCTCTTCAATGAAAAGGAAGCAAACATAGTTGCCGACTCTCATATTTGGTTCACGCAGTCTTAGAAAGCCATTGATGAAAAGCAGAAAAATGAAAGTCATTTTGCTGAAGTTCAAATGAATGAAGACAATCATGTTTTCAACTATGAAAAGATGAACATGCATGTAGGTTCCAGTCAAGTTGAAAAGAATGTATCTGTGTTTCAAGGTCATGAACTTGGACATATTGTGCATAAGAGACCTACCCCAAAACTTGATGAAGATCACTTCATGAATACTATAGAAGAGTTTTGCTCAAATTTTGTTGACGATTCATTTCAATCAGAAGTTTGTGAACAACATACAGAGGAATGCAATACAGTCATGTTTTCATCTGAATCGCATGAAGGAGATCATTTGGAGCAGCATGAGGTTGTCATGGTTAATGAACCAGTTGTTCAAGCAGCAGCTGGTAAGAAGAATTCAGTTTTTGTCCGATCAAGGGGATGTCCCATAAGACATCTCGCTTGGTTGGAAGCCGATGGGAAATTAGAGGTTCCACTTGTACCTGAACATGAAGATATACTTCAAAAAGAAGCCAAAGAAGCAGTTGCAGCTGAGCAAGAATAGTCTGGTTTCAAAAATCCATTTTAGAGCAGCAGTACATATGATTCATCTCAAGAGAAAAGTGAATTTGTTCATTTCTTGAAAAGAGTACTACATCACATTTTGGTACCATTGCTCGCGCTTCATCTATACAAAGTTGCTTGTGATCATGCAAGGTACTGTAAGTTGTTGCAGAAGGGTAGCTATTTTGCAGAACTAGTAAATGGTTTCATTTGAGAAATTTCCATTTTTGGTTAGTTTTAATTAGGTAGGTTTTTACCTTTTCAATAAGTGCATTTGCATAATTTTTGTGTAATGTTTTTGTAGGCTTGCTTTGTGTTAGTCGTGTCATCCTTTTTTTTTGTATTATGTTAATTGTTGCTTGACTCCGTAACCCAATGGATACTAAGGCACTGGGAGATTCTAGATTCTACTACCTTCGCTTGTTTTCACGACCAAAGGCAGTTTCCTAATCAGAGCCAATTGTTGTCCCTGATTTTTGACATGCAAAAATTAGAGATAACCCATCAAAATTTTGGCATTTTTAGGCCTCAAGGCACGTATTATGAGGTACAAAGGTTGGGCATTTTAAGTTTTGGGTCTATAGTCCTTTTGGCCAACATTTTTCATTCACTCTCGTCCGTTTTCGTGAAATTCTGAGTCATTTTTGGTGTGCTTTTGGTCAATTTCGGGTTTTGGAGACCTTACTGCAAGTGTGGGGGTTTCAAGTTCTAAAATGCAAGTGATACATTCACTTGCAATCAAGTCCTCAAGACCCGATTTGCAAGTTAGGAGGCTTTTTAAGTTAACTTTTTAAATATTGTTCACTTGTAATGGGGGTCCCAAGACCCGATTACAAGTAAAAAGGTCTTAAGACAAGTTAGTCACTTGCAATGAGCTTTTAAAAACCCGATTTCACTTTTACATGTAAAAGTAACTTGTAATGGGGGTCCCAAAACCCGATTGCAAGTAAAAGGTTTAAAAGTAAGTTTTGGTAATTTGTAGTGGGGGTCCCAAGATCCGATTTACAAGTCAATAGATTTTTAAGTTTAATGTAACTTGTAATGGGGGTTTCAAGACCTGATTACAAGTGAAATTCTTATTATTTTTCCTTCCCATACTTGTAAAGTTTACTTGTAGTAATGTTTTTCCACATTGCAAGTAAGTCACCTTTCATTTGCACTTACTGTCAGCCTTCCAAAACCCGAAATTGGTCCAAAATGCACTCAAAAACACTTGAAAATGAGTCTCTAGGATCCAGTCACAAGTGCAAAACTTGTATTTTCCCATTACACATATGAAGTTGCATGTTCATTCTCCACAATTGCAAGTCAATGTTCTTGTTTTTCCACACATGTAATGCAATCTCCAAAACCCGAAATTCACTTGTGAGCCCATTTTTGCATCAATTTATCCCTTCCCTTGTCAATCTTGTTTGCACATATGATCAATCAAACCAACAAATCAAGGCAAGGGCATTGTTTTATAACAATTTCATCTTGAATAAGGTGTTATGGGTTCTTCATCAGTGAACAAAAGAAGAAGAGATACAACAGTAATTCATGGGGCAGCCCGAAGGTAAATAATCCTCACGAAGCCATCTAGGGACAAAGTGAATCAAGCATGGAAAAAAAACGCAGCGAAGAGAAGAATTTCCTTCCTAAAGAAATGGTACTACTCCAAGCTTGTGATAAGATTGAAGTTCGCCAAGGACACAAAGATCATTAGGAATGCAAATTTTCGTTCCAAGTTTGAGATGTCTTCACCAATCCTGAATACTTCAAATTCTAAAATCTTGAAGCAGCATGAAGATCATCGCAAATGAAGGATGATGTAGTTAGAGTCGTGTCTTGGACACCTAGAATAATTTCAATTATGCATTTGTAATTTTGTTTTGACAAATTACATGTAAAGTCAGAAATTGTAATGGCAAGTGGCCATGCTACTCACATTATTGAAGACTGTAATTACATGTAATCAAGTTACAAGTCAAAATAAACTAGGACTGTAATTTGGAATAAGTCAATTGCAAGTAGTTAGTGGTTGAGAGAATTTCTCAAATTAGTTGGGATCCTCCCACCTTTTTCTCAAGGCTTCTCTCCTATAAATACTTGAGGGGGTCTATTGTAATCTTTATCTTTTGGAAATGCAACAAAACTCTGCTAGTTTGTATGTGCACTTTAAGACTTTGAGCTTAGATGTAAATCAGATTATAGTCAATTAAAAGAGGCAAATTGCTTTCAAACTTTGTGTTGATTCAAGGTGTTATGATGACATTTTCTGCATATTGATTGTGAGTTTTGTGGTGTTATACAAGAGGGATTCAAGCTCAATTTTGCAGACTTTGAGCTGCTTATTGTATTTGGAGTTTTAGATTGGTTTTCAAATTTGATACTGCAGACTTTGAGCTGTTTGTCACGTTTGAAGCTATTGTAGAACGCTCAAGCAAAGAGGGTAACTTGCAGACTTTGTGCTGCTTTTATTTTCTATGTTTGTGCATTAAAAGTTTATCATGTAGTTAGATTTTGAGTTGCTACATACTATACTTGGTTACCAGAAAATCATCTAAAAAGGTTGATAGGAGAGTAAGTTGTCAAAAACTTTGTGCTTTCAATTTGTTTTCCCATCCCGGAGGAGCAACGGAGGACTTTGTGTCTTTATGGAAACTTTGCTTCTTTATTTGTTTACTTCATTGATCATTTATGATTTCAGCTGTGATTGTGTTGGCGTAACAACTAACACCTCTGGAGTAGAAGTTGTTATGAACAGCCTATGTACACTACGCAATGAGTGCTCTTCAAATTATGGAGGGGAAGCTCCCTCGTTGTGCTTTGACAAATATACTTGCAAAGGAAAATAAGCTAAAACTATGTCCTGTCTTTTTGTTTCAGCTGCTAGAGGCACAAGACTTTCTTGAAAGAACCTATACGTTGCAGCTGAGTTTTCTCTGGTTTTGCAGATCTACTAACTACAACTTATATCTATCCAATCTCCTCAGGAAAACAGAGCAAGAGGAAACGGAGCAAGGTTTGACTAACTGATGATAAACGGGTTTAGATTCTCTACTTGAGGGCAAGGTGGCACAACTATCATCTCAATCTAAACCAGCTTATTGGGCACAAAACAGATTTAAGACTTTACCAAGACAATTTTATGGAACCCTATGTGGCATAACACTCGATTGAAAAAGTAAAGTCTTCACAAACAGCCTTTATCACCACAATCTCACGAAACCCTATGTGGCATAACCTTCAATTATAATGATAAAGATTCACAAAACAGATTTATCACCGTAACTTCTCGAAACCCTATGTGGCATAACGATTGATCACAATGGTAAATTAACACAAAACAGATTTGTCATCTCAATTTCTTGGAACCCTATGTGGCATAACAATTGACTTCAATGATAAAGATGTTCAAACAGATATATCTAAACTATGGAAAGAATTCAGCATTACAATCTTTCGAAACCCTATGTGGCATAACAATCAATTGCAATAGTGAAGACACATGAACAAGTGCAAAAAGAGTCAAAAGAGCAATATTGAGGGCAAGGTAGGCGCAGCATATATTTCTCTCTCAAGCAAAAGTTATTTACAAATGAGCATAAAGCTCTTATTTATATACATCAAGGTGTAGGGAACCCTAAAATCACCTTGTGTCATCTACAATTCTAAATGCATGCAAGCTTATCGCCAAACCCTAATTATAAACTATACAAATTAACTGAAACTACCCTCAGTTTAACTGAAACATCTAATCTAAAAATGGACAACTGCGCGAGCATGCACGTCCTTATTGAAACAAGTTAACTGGAAGACTATCATCAGTTAACGAAAACCCTAAAATAAAACTCCAAGTGTGAAAGGCGAGTCTCAGAATAGATATGCATGTGATGACAACCTCGAGTTAACTGAAAAGGGTAACACCCAGTTCAACTCGTGTGTGTAATGTTTATCCGAGAGGTGGGAAATGAAGTTGACTATGTGATCTCGAGCAATCAATCCCTCAACGAAGTTGAACTTGCATCAATGCGGAGCTATGAGACTCGACGAAGAACACTATGCCGATGTAGTATATCTTCACCAGTAGTGATCTAAGACTGAAGTTCGCCCCTAGTCCTTGTTGCCTCATCAAACAATGCTGTGACATGTATGTAGAAGGTATTATACAGCCAACTATCTCCCCGAAAATGGTATGAATGAGTGCAGCTCGAGTGACGGGTAAGCTCCGTAGGCACCTCGATTCGGGTAGCGCGCGTGGCGATACTAGAGTCCTCACAAACCGGAGTGCACTAGTGACGTGCTCTCTACTCTCAGCCAACTCTGATGCCAAACTGTCCTCTATCTTTGCTCTGAAAACCAACTGTGTCTTCCAAGAGTAGATAGCTTCTCTGTCCTCTGCATCTGTGATTGTGTCATAAGCCAAACTCAGGTGAGCAATCATAATTTCATCCCTGGGTTTGCTAATAGCCATATCCCGTTCCTCATCCTGAAGACGAATACGGAGCTCTCGTGCATTGTACCGCAACTGATATAACTCTGTAAGCACAGCACGGCCTCTAGCTATGAACTCCTCCTCCCATTCCTCCAAACGCTTGCCATATGCAACTAAGTGATTGAGCTGACTCTGCTCTACTGGAGGCTCAAGCATCGGTGGGAGTGTATTAATGGCATTGGGTCTATGAACAAGGCTAGAAATATATTGGCGAAGCTGTCTGATTTCAGCCTTGAGGGCTGCCTTATCCTCTTCGTCCTTTAGTATTCTATCCCTAGCACTGTCTGTAGCAACTTGAAGAAGATCAACCTGAGTCTGGCGTGTGCTGCGACCAAGGTTGACTGTGATAACTTCAAAATCTTGGGATTCTAATTCAGCCAAGTTCTTCCCTTGTGGAGGTACGACGGTCTCGATAACTCTCACGCGGAACCATGTTTTGACTCTCTTTATCCGGGCGATCCCCGATAAATGTCATCAAAACTCTAATGATTAATATGACATAAGATGGTTGCCTCCTCTTCCTTCCTAACTGAGCTTCGATCCAAGATTGGTCTCAGCTAATGCTACTAGAAGGGTTTGCACTAGCGACAGGAGGTACTGATGAGAGGGAGTGTGTAGAAGACCCACTGCGAGGTGGAGAGAGAGGGCTCCAAGTCCAATTCAATGAATTGGACCTGCGGGACGGCTCCGGAACCGCGTAGGAACTTGAGTCCAACCTCGCACCGGGCGGGCTCAACCGGATCTCGAATCGGGCTCGCTGCGGATAGGTCAGCTCATCAGCTCCTCGTGATGTGAAAATCAAAGGCGTACTTTGCCCTTGGAATTATTTGGCGCTTTGTACTTTCTTGGGAGGATTACTCCTCTTTCTTGTTAGGGTTTTAATGAGGAAGGTAGCCAAGGATTCTACCACTAATGGGCGGCTCTCGGCCTCGGGCACACTTACCCTCCTTGTCTTTCTTGCCGCCGAGGTAAAGTATACCGCTCACCGACTCTACTTGGATTCTCCTCTTGACCGCTGTATTATCTTTTGGCATACCAATCAACCGGGCCGGGTAACGGGTTGTGTATCGACTGCCTTCAAAACTGAGGAAGAACCTCATTATCCTGATAAACCTCCTACATCTTCCGACAAGAAAACAAAATCATGGAGAGAGAAGGCCGAATTGCGCCTCGGCGAACCTCGGTCATCATCCGCTAATTTGCCCAGTAATCCTCCATAGAAGGCTCGTGATATGTACCTCCAGCGAGGCGAGCTGTATAATGACCTGAAAGGTCATAGGCACGTGCTTCGACAAGATACTTAAGGTGATATCTCTCAAGTTCTTGTCCTGCGATCTTGGCATCAATTGCCGACTTGCACCAATACATTCCAAACTGAAAAGGAAAGTTGAGTGATGGTTTGTGCCTGCGGCGTAGAAGACGATGAACATCATGCATCTGTCTAAGGAATTCCTGAAAGATTGTCTTATCCGAAGGATAATGTGGAAGCATAGCTGGATTTCCTGTGAAACCGTATACTCGGATGTAGGTATATGTTGGGAACTGAATAAACCAATCTGCCCATCCATCCATCGCTGCCCTAGCAACTGCCGAGATACGAACGTGCAACTCCCGGTCCAAATTCCTCACTATGTAAGTCAAGAAAGCTTCATGAACACGCTTGAAATGACGCCACCGTGAACTCAAGCTGATCATAATAATCGATAAACCTTCCTCAACAAAGGAGAATACCCACGTGTTAAGTCCCCTCTAACTGGACTCTCGATAAGCCATCATACACTCTAGATAAGAACACATGTGAAACTCAAGGAGCAACTAGGAAACCGTGATCTCAGCTCGGTGGAGAATATCACTGACATGAAGGATGCCCATCATAATGCTCCTCACCAAAATGATGCACTAATAATGTAATACATCCAAGGCTGGAAAACATTCGCATGTGCTTGACCCGAGACACGATTCAAGAGTGTGATTAGAATCGCATACTCATCCTTGTACTCACCACGACCCACATTGTTTGGCAATTTGTTCTTCGCTTGTTTTAACCATCTTTCATTTACTGACATTAATTTGTCCATTATCAAGATCAAATGTCTGCTCACATCAGCCTTCCATAGAAATCACCAAACTGTTCGGATGTTGAGGAATGCCAAAACTCCTTTCGATGTCAAGAGGCTTGAGACTGCAAATGACCCGCCCGTCAACTGACGCTATCTCACGAGTAGTAGGATTGTAATGCTTAATGCAAGCCATCACAAACTCAACACAGTGAACGGAGATAGGTATGGAAGCAGCCTCTAGTAAACCAGACTGCTCAATATTCTGAATGATTGAACCTCTGATTTTAACTGGGTCTAGTACTGCCTCTCGCAATACTTTGTGAAGCTCTGTCTCAACCAACCTGCGGAAATCATGGGTAAGGACGGTTTTGGTCCTCAGATTCGAGCTGAGTGAATCGATTCAAAAACTTGCCTCATGACTGAACTTGACTAGCATTCGGCCAAGATTTCCGAATCTAAAAAAATAGCCCTTAGAGTTAAAAAATACCTTTCAAAGAATTCATTTTCAGCTTAAAATCCGAGATATGGCTTTGGTCCAAAAGAATCTCTAAGACAACCTTAACGCCGATTTGGCGAAAAATTCAACTTCTACCTATTGTACAAAGATTTCACTTGAGAAAATTAGGGCACCAGAACGAAAGTGTTCCGCTTTAAAAAATTCGCGGAAAATCAAACGCATAAATTTAACTCGAGGAAATTATATGGAAAGTCGATCCAGATAATGAGGTTTGTCAAATCTGGCCAATTCCCGTGAACATGCACTTGTACTTTGTGAGAAACTGATCCAAGGATGAAAAGACGCTTTTATTATAGTCTTTAGAAAAATCAAAGATTTCCAAAACAACCTGACATTTGTGAACTGAATCTGCAAAAGACACTAGGGAAAAATCATCTCCTCGGGAATTGATGTAGATTCCTTTGGCTTTGAACAGAGAAATCACTTTGATGAAAACCACTTCCACTCTCTTGAAATCTCCATACTTTGGTTATGAAGAAATCTCAATCAAGAAAATACTTAACTCTGTATGAATCAGAACACTTTGAAATGAACCACTTTGAATCTTTGAAGACTGCTAATCTTTTACTAATAATTGAGGATACTTTGAGAATCTGAAATACGCCTTGAGAACTCAAGGAATCATAATCAGTTTCTTTGACTTTGAATCATTTGAAGAAATGCTCCTTATGAAGAAACAATTTAACTTTATCTGAATTTGCTTTGAATTTAATAAACTTCGATTTTCCCCTTGAAGATAATGAATTTGCCTTAGAAAATCACGAATTCCACTTAAGATTAAATTGCTCTTAATGAAATACGAATTTTCTCTTTGAAATTTGTGAATAACAATGAAGATGGCGCCATGTATAAATAAGAAGAAATTCGCACTGAATGGTGACTGCAAGAACTCAAAACCCTGACAAGAATAGAAATCCTCTGATTGGTTGCCTTTCAGTTGCACTGCCACTGACTGGAAGTCCAAATTTGAAAATAATAATAAAATATTTATTATCATGCAATGGCGCCAAAAATAGAAAATTCGCCAATCTCTTGAATAAGCATATTTTGAACTTCAGCTGATGCAAACCCAAGTTGAAGCTCCTCGAGATTCATCAGCTTGACTTTAATCGACCTCGAAACATCTCCTTGAGCACACAGGCCCCATTTGCTCAAGATACTTCTACTTTAATTAACTCCCCTATTTTATAGCTAATGTTGACCTTCTTCGACCGCCAATCCGGACATTGATTTCCGATGATCAAGGATGTCAGGATCGATCTCGAGATAATCAACTAAAGCCTACTGAACAAGGAAGAAATGTCTGCTGGGAGACACAACTGCAAAATCCATCGTTTAACCCCTTGAAAAATTAGGCGCACCTGATTAAATTGCTTTACAGGTTCCAGACTTAGCCATTTTCCTAAACTGCCGTCTGACACTTCAGACAGCTGCTGCCGGCAAACGGTGAACCCTGCTGATACGAGACGAAGCTCACTGCATGACTGGAGACATTCTGCATCCAACGGTTGTATCTATGACACCTGAAAGCTGTGTTAAGGGCCTCAAAAACAAAAGCGCCCCTGGCTCTAGGTTGCACTGGTGTTATTTTGACGAAAATCAAACTTCCATCCGAGTACCCTACTTTGACTGCTGACATCTGGAGCTGGGATGACACTATTCAGGCACTATCTATTTTAATGGACAGCTAGAAGGGCCCTCAAGAGAAGTCCCTGGAGGTATTGAGGCAAGAAAACTGCTTCTAAGACCTCAAAAACTCCAGTGCGTATTTTATTTATGTTTACCGCTACCAGACTTAGCCATTTTCTGGACATCCTCACTTTGTAGTATGACACCAAAGACCTCGCATGCACGAGCAACTGCCAAATGCTGAAGGCTGACGGCTATGCTCATTGGAAAGATAAATTGATTACGCTCAATAGTCGTGAAGACTTCGAACGCGAACGGGCTCATCTGACAGGTCTAAAGGCTAGGCGCCCTTGAACTGTGGAAATACACTGAAAATCATTTGATGGTCTGCCCGTAAAAATTACGTGCTTGGTAGAATCTCCGCCACGACCACCAGGAACGTCGGATCGACAAGCTGAATGATGCGTTGCGGAGCCAGGCTAGAATACTACTGATGTTATGAAGATTCTGTCTGCAAATAATGCCATTTGGAGGGTCCTTTAAGCCAGCGCCCCTGGCCTGTACTTGCACTGGGCATAAACGGAGAAGCTCAGAAACGTGAAAACTCCATTTTAAGCTGATCTTTGGACGACTGCCGCCTGAACTCTGAGAGTCGGATGACTTCGCTTGATATCTCGTCGGATAAGTAGACTAGTTGTGAACAAATTGACTGCATCCGACATCGAAACTGTCGAGATTTACCCCTGCTTCAAGATGGGCGCCCTCAGGCTAGAGGCGCGCTTTTGCCTGGAAAAGACAAATTTCTCATCTCCTAAAATTTAGGGATTTTAACTTCTGTCGCGATTTGCCGGAGCTGTGGGTCTTAGAACGCCTTGCTGGATAGCTCGACGGATAGCCAGACTGATTCTGAAGGGATTGACTGGATGTTTGAACATTTTAACCAGAATCTTGACCTTCAACCAACTGGGCGCCCCTTAGCTATACTTGCGCTTTTGAGCTTTTCCTCTGAGAAATCTCCATATTTGACCATTAAAACTCTGTTTCGATCATTGAAATGACCGTCTGCAATATGAAATGTCGTCATGAAATGCTCCTTCATCGTGAAGATCTTCATTTTGAGTCTCTGCTTCAGGTTTTGTTCAATATAACTGACTTTGACTGACAAACTATTGACAAAAACCCCATGCTTGACATTGCCCAAAACTGTGTTTTACAACATTTAGCAAGATTTAGACTTTAAAATGCAAAATGCTTTGATGAAGCAAAAATTTAATTTGGGTACAACAGATTGTTTTTTGAAATAAGAGAAAAGAATAAGTGTCTTTTTTGAAAAAAGAGAACAAGATAGAGTTTCACCTAGATTTAGAATAGATTTATAGTTAGAGTTTATTTCTGAATTGTTAAAATAGAAAGCAAAGGGGGAGCCTTCCCTTTGAAAATAGGAGAGTTTATCTCATAGATTGTGGCTGAAACCACAATTTTGCACGCCTTTCCAGGTGTACAAAATTTTCACCGAACAATATCTATCATTTGGACTTTGGAATTATATTTGTGAATGAAATATTGATGTTCTAAAATTAGAGGATATATGGGCAAAAGGTTGCTTGCGCATCTATGTTTAGAAAAAGCATGTGCATAGGTTTGCTTGCACATGAAGTAATGTGCTTTTGAGATAATTATAGGAAAGCTATTATTTTAAGCATTGGAGGGTCTTCGTGCACACAATTGGCAGAGACAGGTTAATCTATATTTTTGTAACGTGAAGGTAACAGGGGTAGTGAGTGAGTTTACAGCTGTCCCATTGCCCTTTGGGCAAGGGTGTCCTATATGTAATAGTATTATAATGAGAATATAGAGAAGCTTTAAGTATTGTGTAAAATTTGTGTATGTGGTTCCATATTTATTCTTTAATTTGCATATTGTGAGATTGCAGTTTGCATCTCCATAGTGGGAATCAACATTGAGTCTATGTGCATTTTGGGTGAGACCGTGCTTCCAAAGGTTTTTGCCTTTCCTCACATATTGACAAGCTGGTGTACAGGTTACTTATTGCTGATCAGAAGGTCTAAGTGCACAAAGGGGTGGAAAGCTGATCGACAATTGGTTCTGTTGCTATGAACCAATCATGTTTTCTCAGTTCTGCTATGGGAGTGGTTTCAAAGTTCTGGGCTTTGCTGGTCTTTTCACAGTAGATAGGAATATAATTTTGCAGCAAGGGTTTTATCAGAAAAAAACATTGTTCAGGTTCACAACAGTTTTTTGTGCAGATTCCGAATAATTTCAGGTGTGCTTTGTCTTCTATTGTTTTTTTTTATACAGGGGTATCCCCCTGACCCAGCCCAGCGCCCAGAGGGGCGAGCTGAGGCTAGACTAGTCCCCTGTGGGTGGAATGCTACCGTCCGCTAGCAGGCCCACCTCTTAAACCCGGGAGCAGAGTCGAACCCGAAACCAATGGGGAGCAAACCCATGGCCCAAGCCAACTCTGCTACCCGCGTGGGCTCTTTTTCTTCTATTGTTGGTGTGTAGGTGTGGTATTAAGGTTCTGCGTATCACAGGTGCTAAAGTCATGCACAATACGACTATTCAAACTACAGAAATTTTCTGGTGCTATATCAAGCAAGGTGGCTCTTTATTTTTTGGCATATGTTGAGAACACAATGGCTAACAAATAATTCCTTTCCAAATATTTAATGGTGATGCATGCATCATCCTTATTTCTGGCCTGACAAATATGTTATATCTGCTGCCAAATAGTACCACTGTTTGATGGTCAAATCTTTCAGCAGGGTGCATAGAATGAAGATGGAGAATTTCAAAGACCTGGTACTCAGTATACAGGACAAGATGTATATAATTCATGCTTTATCGTGTCCATTCGTGAATGTAATGATTTCTTGTACATTCTGTAAAAATATTTTTGCAGTCCACTTTCTTTTTGTGTCAGATAGCTAGAATAATGGAGAAATGTGATAGATCTTGAAGGTGGTTTTACACTCACAATGGTAGGTTCCTTCACCCTGACCATGACTAATGGGTTGCCTTTACAGTTTTGGTGAGATTCTTCAGAACACTCTTATGATTTCCTTTAATAGGCTTATTACTTTTCAGACAACTCTTAGACATGACCGTACATTTGGTTCATTTATTATATGACAGTACTATCTTATAAACTCTTTATTGTGCATCTCTAGTTGCACCCTGGATATAATGATGATCCTTTCGGATGATTAGGCAAAACAAGTGGGTTCATTTTTGTCCTTTATCATTGTCTTAAAAAAAGTCACGTTAAATCCATGAGGTTGCAGAAAATGTTAAAACTGAAACGTACATTATTGGTTTTGCATATAGAGCACAAGTAGGGGCAAAACTAACATTTGTGAACAGAACTATTAGAGGAGTGTTTAACGCATACTCTTGAATGTGGACCAAGGTTGTATCCTTATTAGGTTTTTGATGTGCTTGCAGACACTGTATTTTAAACATATAAGAGCATTTAGAAACTAACACTTATTATTTATAGGGCAGGGAATATAGCATGCTTAGATATTTTTGGATGTATATCCACCTTCTGTTTTATTGCAATGGTTACATTACATGAACTGATGTGGCATGTCACACTCAGACACAGGTTCTTGTATATTTGTAGCACAGCCTAGTCTGTTAGTGTGATATCACTTTACTATAGCCACATATTTTCTAAGTTTAGCCAACATCTGTACATTGATTAGCAGCTCATTTGTGTTTATTATATAATATTCTTGTTATATTGAAAACAAATATCATGGAATGTATTCCTTGCTTCTTCAAAACAATTAACTGACCTTGGCTCATTTTGATGTTGAAAGGGTACATTGTTTTGACTTATCTCTTATACCTGGAGATTTTGTGCTTATGTCATTTAATACTTCTGATTCTCTGAATTAGCTATTCCCGTTGGTAGTATGCCTGATTCAAGTATGTCTGACATTTGCAGTGGGAATAATTCTCTTTTTCCTTGTTGAAAAAATTGTACGGTATGTTGAAGGGCTTTCATCACAAGGGTTTCAGGGTTTTCATCATGGTCATCATCACCATCACAAAAGCAATGTATGTTCAAAGAAAGATGATGATCATCATGATCAGGAAAGTGAAGCAATTGATGAGGCAGAAAGCAGTGGATCCGATAAAGAAAATGTGGAAAATTCATTAGATGAAAATGGTTGTGTTAGTGATGCAGCTGAAAAGAAAGATAGCACACTGGGCACAACTCTGCGGAAGGTAATTGGAATGCATTGAGCTTTATTTGTTGGGATTCTTTTTCTGGCTTTGTCATTGCTTTTAATTTTGCAAATGAGTCTCATAGCTTGAGTTGGCTATTTCATATGTCAACTTTTGGTTGGAGCTTGAAACATCCTATTAGATTGTCTTGCTGTTTAAATTAGATTCTTAAAGTTATTTTCCCCTCCTGGTCACATTCAGTATTTTCTTGCATTTTCCTTTTTCTTTGGCAATCTAGTGAACTATCTTATCTAGAAGCCAGCTTATTTGAGAATATGATCTATGTATAGATAGACTTTAACTGCTCTTTCTGCAGAAACGTTGTTTATGTCTTCTTTAGAGTAGCTATCTTTTGAAATTTGCTTTTGCATAATTGATGAAGTAGATTCCTTTTAGCTGAATATTTTGTATTCATCTACGATCAAATCTTTAAGACTGAAATTGGCCCTGATTCTCAAATAATGCATATCTTACCTTGCATTCTGGTCTATTTTTTACCTTGGTGAATTCCCCAAATGATCTGCAGAAATAACAATTATATACAGAAAATGAATGAATGTGTTTGTGAACTTTTTTTTCATGAAAAAGAATGTATTTCATAGGGAAAATATTTTAACACCCATTCCAAGAGCAATTCAGGTGGACTTCTAAAGTGTCTGCTTGTCCTAGCTTGCAATTAGAATTTAGAACAATACTAAAAATGAAAGAGTGGTCTGCATTTTATAATTCTCATGTAGGATAAACTTAGATGTTTAAACAAAACTTGAATCAAAATCATTTTTAAAGAACTGAAGCATATAAATATTTTTCTTGACATTCCAATTTTAATCCTTTCGTAAAGTCTACAGTTCATATTTTCCTTGAGCAATTTGTTCAGCTCCCTTGTTCAACATTCTTGAAATTCTCTGCCTTAGTTGATATTCTATTGGGCCAGTTTTTTATGGAAATAAAATTTGATATAAAGTAAATGCAGAAAAAAATTGTTTTTAAATTAATTATTTTGAAATTCTCTTTAATCAGTTATTTATTCGGCATTATTTACAGCGAAATAAATCCAATGGAGCCAGACTGCCGGAGAAGGAACTACCAAATTCTTTAGATGCTTCTAGTGAGATTGTTGAGACCTCAGAAGCGAAGTCAATTCCTAATTCAACATCAAATCTGGTTGTTGGTTACTTGAATCTATTTTCAGATGGAGTGGTAAGTTATTATATCCCACAAAATGTAGTATGCATTTCATTTATCAGTTTCCTCTAGTCTAGTGATTACTTTGAGTCACAAAATATGATTTGGATGCTCCTACATATGTTATATTGCTTGGCAAAATTGCAATTTGCCTGGGTTTTGATTTAATTATTATATTATGCATGGAAAATTGTAAATT